>JAXRKP010002155.1:10000-66842 GCA_037039925.1 Doris montereyensis | reverse complement strand
TTTTTTCGCGCCCCTTCCCCTCTCTGCCCCTGAAGTGGTTTCTTTTGCTTTTTGAGTTAGGGTTTTTGATTTTAGTATATGAGTAATCACAAAATATATTCATCCTTTGTCATTGAAAAGTTTGTAGCATCCTTGGTTGCCAAGGAAATGGTTGCCATCTTGGATTTGACCCAATTTGCAAAGATCTCCTCTTAGTTATGAATAAAATGACTCAAAACCTGTGCAGATTGTTTTTTCCATTCAATGTCTCAAAAAATAATGTTTCTCAAAAAGTTAACAAGGCATAAAAACCAAATTTTCATTCTATTAACATTGACGAGAGGAACCAAAGTAAATATTATACAAATCGGTTGGTAAATGACGGAGGGAGATATAATTCACCCCATGGTTCAGGTAGGTGGATCAAAAGATTACAACACTGTACGTTAAAGATCCCTTGGCTATTTATAGGGCAGTCTGGGCAACATAAAAATCCTATCAAAATCCCAGAGATGACCTTAGTTGTGGTCATGGGTAAAAATCAAATAAAAATGTTTGTTGAGACCCTCATGTTTAAGGGCATCAACAGAGCCAACATGCTTCTTCCCGTTGTCAGCTTTACTGAGACAATCAAACCAATGAAAGGAGGGCGGCTTTGTTTTATAAGGAAGGGCTTCTGCTGATTGAATTGAATTTACCACGTTGGTCACTACTGTCTTCTCTTTTTGCAGTCATTGCGCAAGTTGAATCATCCCAACATTGTCAAGCTGAAGGAAGTCATCCGTGAGAATGACATGTTGTACTTTGTTTTCGAGTTTATGAAGGAGAATCTTTATCAGATGATGAAAGACAGGTCGGTGTCACGCCATTGTCATATCATTTTTGTAATCCATCCATCCATCATCCATCCATCCATCCTTATGTCCGCTCTATCACTTCATTTAGCGAGGCATTCAAGGAAGAGTTCCATTTGGGTTTTTTTTTCATTTCTTTCTGTTACGTTCCGTCTGTCATCAAGCCATTTTTTTTCAATTCGCATTAAGATTACCGCATATGGTGAACAAATAAATTACAATCATGAATCAGTATCCATTTCTCTAAATATTTAGTCATAAAAATGAAGTTCAATCTGATCTGGATTCTTTGTAGAGGGGTTGCAACATTTTTAGAAGAGTTTGTTCACTTTGTTATATTATTGGGATTTTGATTTACCTTCATTCTTTACAAGTTTTACTACCCTCACTGTCTCTCCTTTGTTCTTTTTTCATGTCCATGGCCTTGTTTTAACGTTTAGAAATTGGTTAGACTTCAACTTTTATGCATATATATCTCATGTTAAATGTGATTGTTTTCTTCTGTTTTTGACCAAAAAAAGGGTCAATATCATAGATAATTTGTGGTGTTGGTGGCCGAGCAGTTAGGCTGCCGGACTGGGGATTATGAAGTCTCGAGTTCAAATCCTAGCAAAGCCAGGTTCGACGTTGTGTTCCTTTGGAAAGACACTTAACACGCATTTTCCCCACTCTGCCTGGGTGCAAATGGGTACAAGCACTAGTTAGCTTGGGAGTAAAAACCTCGGTCGGACTAGCGTCCTGGCCAGGAGGTGATTATTGACACATTTTCTTCACGCTATAGAAACCAGGATAAGCTCCTGCTCTATAGGCCGTAAGGGCCTTGAAGGAACTTTACATTACTTCATAGAATGATATGCTTCCTGGAAACTAAAATCTGCATTAATGATGCTGCAAGGCAAATCTATAAGAGGAATAGTTTTATCTCTACTTTATAGCTTGAATGGAAACTAAAATCAACAATAAATGATGCTGAAGGAAACAGGCTGTAAATCTATAAATCTTTGCTTTATAGCTTGAATGGAAACTGAAATCTACAATAATGATGCTGTAGGGCAAATCCACAAGAGGAATAGTTTTATCTTTGATTTATAGCTTGAATGGATTCTTGCACACGATTGTCTCACTCATACTTGAATACTTTTGAAATGACCCATCTTGACCTACCTGACAGATGTTTACATATCTACGCCATCTTGAATTTTTGTTTCTTGCAAACAATAAAAATGAATCTTAAAATTCTCAATATCAAGCGGCAGTTGTTGTTGTTTAATTTCATCTATTAGTCCTAAAAACATTAAAAGTTGCCATGATAGACTTTTGGATTCCATAACATGACGTATCTTGATAAATACGGGGCAAATTAGACAAGGACAGTGGGTTCTTGGAGGGTCGTCACTTCCTCTGACAAAAAGGCTTTGGCTTTGACAAAGAGTATATTATGAGCAATAGAGTTTTATACATGTTTTGATTTAGGCATTTTAATATATTTAGTTTGTTATTATTATTACCATTTTGTTTCAGAGACAAGCTGTTGCCAGAGTCTGTAGTTCGAAATATTATGTACCAAGTGCTTCAAGGGTTGTCTTTTATGCATAAACATGGTGAGACATTTCTCTCTCTCTCTCTCTCTCTCTCTCTCTCTCTCTCTCTCTCTCTCTCTCTCTCTCTCTCTCTCTCTCTCTCTCTCTCTCTCTCTCTCTCTCTCTCTCTCTCTCTCTCTCTCTCTCTCTCTCTCTCTCTCTCTCTCTCTCTCTCTCTCTCTCTCTCTCTCTCTCTCTCTCTCTCTCTCTCTCTCTCTCTCTCTCTCTCTCTCTCTCTCTCTCTCTCTCTCTCTCTCTCTCTCTCTCTCTCTCTCTCTCTCTCTCTCTCTCTCTCTCTCTCTCTCTCTCTCTCTCTCTCTCTCTCTCTCTCTCTCTCTCTCTCTCTCTCTCTGGCTCTCTCTCTTTCTCTCTCTCTCTCTCTCTCTCTCTCTCTCTCTCTCTCTCTCTCTCTCTCTCTCTCTCTCTCTCTCTCTCTCTCTCTCTCTCTCTCTCTCTCTCTCTCTCTCTCTCTCTCTCTCTCTCTCTCTCTCTCTCTCTCTCTCTCTCTCTCTCTCTCTCTCTCTCTCTCTCTCTCTCTCTCTCTCTCTCTCTCCCTCCCTCCCCTCCCTCCCTCCCTCCCTCCCTCCCTCCCTCTCCCTCCTCTCCCTCCCTCCCTCCCTCCCTCCCTCCTCCCTCCCTCCCTCCCTCCCCTCCCTCCCTCCCTCCCTCCTCCCTCCCTCCCTCCCTCCTCCCTCCCTCCCTCCCTCCCTCCCTCCCTCCCTCCCTCCCTCCCTCCCTCCCTCCCTCCCTCCCTCCCTCCCTCCCTCCCTCCTCCCTCCCTCCCTCCCTCCCTCCCTCCCTCCCTTCCCTCCCTCCCTCCCTCCCTCCCTCCCTCCCTCCTTCCCTCCCTCCCTCTCACACTATTGTTGTATCTCTTATGCGTTAAAAAGTTGTGAACATTTATGTTATATGTAGTATGTTGCATCAGTGCTTGCCTTACTTTTTAAAAATCTCTGTATATGGAAAGTGGTTTTGATCAATGGTAAGCTTCATATTAGATTTTGTGCATTTTTACTTTATTGTGTGGCTATGAATAAGTGTCTTTCAAGGATGATTAAAAGTAGGTTTAATGGACTTAATTTGATTGAATGATTTTCACAAATTTTCTTATTTTATTTTTACTTCTCATCAAGACTGCATAGATATTAGTAGAGAGCCTAGATAAACGAGAGGTGAAACTGACACTTGATTTCCATGTCAACGCACTTTGCCGTTGCGTAATCACTTTTGGTGAGCATGGAAGCAAATAGAATGGTAAACAAAGAAGCGATTAAGGTAGAAAAAGAGTAATTAATAGCAGAAAAATGAGACTCTCTCTTATTGGACTGCTGTAACTCCTCCGGCCCCCGGACAAGAATTTTATTAATTCATTAAATGTGTTTATTTCATTAATTTATTTATTTATTTGTGTATTTGTTTAATACTCATTTATTTGCTTACTAGTAAACTTCCCGCGACTTCGCTGGTAAAATAATACTTCTTCTTCTTCTTCTTCTTCTTCTTCTTCTTCTTCTTCTTCTTCTTCTTCTTCTTCTTCTTCTTCTTCTTCTTCTTCTTCTTCTTCTTCTTCTTCTTCTTCCTTCCTCCTCCTTCCTCCTCCTCCTCCTCCTACTTCCTCCTCTTCTACTTCTTTTTCTTTTCTTCTTCTTCTTCTTCTTCTTCTCCTTCTCCTTCTCCTCCTCCTCCTCCTCGTCCTCCTTCTTCTTCTCTTCTTCTTCTCCTTCTTCTTCTTTTTTTTCTTCTTCTTCTGCTTTATCCCCTTCTTCTTCTTCCTCTTCCTCATTGTCTTCTGGTATTGATCACCCACTGATTTCACCCGTAAAGCGACAATTTTAAGTGTCTCACTTCATCACTTTTTTAAAACTGTTTTCCAAATTGATTTTTTGATTTTTGTTCAATGCATGAGCCAAATGAGAAATAAAACAATATAAACATCTTTAAACGTTACAATATCTGCGTGCCTACCACTAAAATGAAAAAGAATATTCTCATCTCATAATTTGATCGAACGATCTTGGAGCGAGTAGGCCTAGATCTATAGCCCGTAGACGGCTACTGTTTTAAAAGTAGATCTACGTCTAGAACTTTTTTTCTCTTTCTCAGACTACTCTTATCAAGTCATACTATAAGCAATACCACGTGGATCATTTAACGTGTCGATATCTTCCTTTCTCTCCTTCTTTTTAATTAAGGAAACATTAAAAGAAGAAGAAATATATATGTCTAAGGGATAATGAAAAGGAGTAAGTCTGGGGGTTTTTTGTTTTGGAATTTGAGCAATTTATTCCAGAGCACCTTCGGTTATGTGTGTTTGTATAAGCCGTCATTGTTTAGCGTGTTTACCATTCCTATTTGGGTTGCCAAGTGGGGACATTCATTACACGATGCTTGCATGAGTTTCATCTCTCGCTTATCTATGCCCTCTGGTAGTAGCAAGACATGCTAGCATTCAAGCTTGAACATTATTAAAATGTTGAATGAAGTTTTATAAAGGGGTGGGGGCGGAGTGGAGGGAGTGTCAGCTTAACATCTATCTTGATAATTTTCAATCAGTGACAAGAAGATGAAAAGGATAAAGTTTCGTTGTGCAAATGCACTGAAGTGAAAATTTTGATGTATGTGTTTCAGGCTTTTTTCATCGAGATCTGAAACCAGAGAATTTGCTATGTAACGGCACAGAGCAGGTTAAAATTGCTGATTTTGGTTTAGCAAGGGAAACGAGATCCCGTCCTCCTTATACAGACTACGTGTCTACAAGATGGTGAGTATTTGACTTCCCATTGAAGAAAGCTGATATTCCATTGTAATGCATTGATTTTAGTGAGATATATTTACACACATCCCACTCGGCATCTAGTGAATTCTTTTTTTTAGAGTATTAACTGTTGTTATAGAAAAGGAATCGACAACTAGTAATGTGTTAGTTCGATTCCTAGTAAAGCTAGTTGGGAAAGACAATTGACATGTATTTTCCCTACTTTACCCAGGTGCAAATGGGTGCAAGCACTAGTTTTGGAGTAAAAACTTGCGTCAGACTAGCGTCCTGTCGAGGAGGTGATTATGATCACCTGTTTCACTTCACATTATTGAAACCAGGATAAACTACGGCTCTTTGGGCCGGAACGGCCTTGAAGGAACTATTGTGTTAGTTGCTGTGATAATATTTTAAAGATGTTTGTACTATAACAAATTTTGTTTATTTCTTTTAGGTTTTTTTTAATCTTTTGTTGTTTCCTTCATTAGGACTCTTTTGCTTATGTGATTCAGGTTTTAAGTCACACGATCACACTCACTAAATTACTTACTGCTTCATTCTTTAATCCTTTTTTTCTTGGTTTCATCTCCATTGTCTTGTCTTTTTTGTATTATGTGATTCAGGTTTTAAGTCACACGATCACACTCACTAAATTACTTACCAATTGGTTCTTGACAGGATTGTAGTTCTTCAAGCGTTCGTTCTCGGTCTTGATAGTTGTTGTTCTTGGATTGCTCATATGATTATTATGTTGGGTGTTGCTCATTGGTTTTGTGGTCCAAACGGAATCCTAACTAGATGAAGCATAGAGGCTTCCTAATGTTCAGAAAGCAGGGGGGGGTGTTGTTACTAATTTTAGACTTACATGGTTTGCGACTTTCACCGTCGATATTCATCATACATCGTGTCATCAGTTTCAATTCTTTCTTCTCGAGCCCTGACTTTTCAAGACGTATAAGGCTTCCATTTTATTCTTTTCATTACAGGTATCGCGCCCCAGAAGTCTTACTTCGCTCTACCAACTACAGCTCACCTATAGATTTATGGGCAGTAGGGTGTATAATGGCAGAGCTGTACACTCTGCGACCCTGTTCCCTGGCAGCTCAGAGATTGATGAGATCTTTAAAATCTGTTCCGTCATGGGGACTCCAAAGAAGGTGAAAGGCTTATAATTTTTTTTTTTATTAAA
Source organism: Doris montereyensis (assembly GCA_037039925.1). Classification (NCBI taxonomy): domain Eukaryota; kingdom Metazoa; phylum Mollusca; class Gastropoda; order Nudibranchia; family Dorididae; genus Doris; species Doris montereyensis. Next base: position 60,485 of record JAXRKP010002155.1, on the reverse strand, counting down.
TGACTGCTTTTGAATCTAAGGGCTCACAGTATAATTTAAATTAAAGTAGCTTTGGAAAGAATCAACTGGAAAAAAGCAAAGACATGGAATATCAATTTTTACATTTGCATTGTGACTGTTGTGCTGCGACTCTCTGCAGAGAAACGTTTGAGGCCCTACGGAGTATTTGATCCTCACTGTCTACAATGTTTTGGCACTCATTGCATGGTGTAGAGAAAAGCTTATGTCTGTGATAGACAAAGCTGTCATGTTTAGGTGTTGAATTGAATTTTATGGGGATTTAATTAAATAATCATAATACTACTAATACTAATACTACTACTACTACTAATAATAATAATAATTTTAATAATAATAATAATAATAATAATAATAATAATAAATAATAATAATAATAATAATAATAATAATAATAATAATAATAATAATAACAACAGTAACTTTATTAATCTAAAGAAGGAAAATATGTTCTGATCCTCATAAAAAAGTGAAAATGATAATACATATTCATCATTAAAATTGCAAAACATTAATGTGTTATAAGGCAAGAATACTAGTGTGATAAATACATCACAGAAATGCATAGGATATACAATCACATTTGATTTTATTGTTCCAGAAATAAATTTTCATTTCTTTAGTTTTTGAAACAAAATAGTTTTGTTCGCACCAGCTCACAAAATTGTCTACTTCATAAGTCTGATTTCTCCAGTATCGTCCGCATATTTGTCTGTGATGACGTCGTCACGTTTTGATCTGCAGTCTGTAGTGTACAGGAAAAGAGAAATGGGGATAATACTTTACCCTGGGGAGCACCGGTATTAGTGTGTAATGTATCAGAAGTTAGGTCAGTGAGAGGCTTGGTTTGATTTTCTAAGAGCAAGGGGGAGACGACCACTGCATGTTGACAAATTTTGTTCATCCTTTGCAGTTTGTATTTAGGAAACATAAGATTTTAAGAAATTAAGAGCTTCTTCCTTACATGGCCTGCATCACCAGAAATGCATAGGATATCTTGAGGATGTCACAGATTGCTTGTTTTGTCTTTGAACGCAAAGTTTCTCTGTATATAATTCAGTTAAGATTTGGTGAAAAACTGAATTGACTTAAAATCTCGCTGGATTTTTTTTTGGTTTTTTTTCATCACCAGGAGGACTGGAACGAAGGGTATCAGTTGGCAGCTGCCATGAATTTCGTTCCATCAGTGTGTGCCGGTGCCCCTGAGGCAGATCATTCCCAACGCCAGCAATGACGGGCTACAGGTGATGAAAGATATGCTCCTGTGGAGCCCACAGAAACGGCCGTCGACTGTCCAGGTAGGCTTTTTTTTTTTTTAAAGATAAAGCTCTTTTGTTGAAAATGGTTATGTTGTTGCTTTGGTTTTTTTCCAAGCACCAGCCTTTCTATCTTTTCAGTTTGAAAGCAAATACATTTTTTGAGGTATTTTTCTGTTTAAGGAATGAAGTGTCTAAAAGGTAATGTGATGGATATATAGTTCTAATACAGATTTTAAGCTGCTGGGTCCATTGAGGCATGTTAATGGTGATGTAACAAAATGAATGAGAAACAATGAAGGGACTTACGTCAAGGAAATCTTACAGTTTGCAATAACCTACCAGCAAGAAAACAACTCATCGGTTATACACATGCTGACAAAAATATTTCTGACAGCTTACCAGGGACTCGGTAGTCCAGAGGCAAGGTGTTAGCCTCTCAACAAAAGGTAGTGGGTTCAAGCCCCGACGACAGTTGAAAAATTATCTCGAGTTTATTCGAGCAAAATCTATCCCCCTGGTCCAGGTAGGTGGATCGACATCTAGTCCCATCGGAGACAGACGATGAAAAGGAGGTCCCGTGTGTAGATCACAGCACTCTGTGCACGTTAAAGACCCCTTAGCTGTTTACAGGACAGTCCGGGCAAAATAAAAATCCTACCAAAACCCCCCCCAAGATCACCTTAGTTGTGGATGTGAGTAAATCAAATAATTAAAAAAAACAAATAAATAAAAAGACAGCTGACCAAAATACGACCAGTGAAATTCCTTCTTCTAACAGAACATTTAGACTAAAAATCTGATTGTAGATATAATAGTGTTTATTTTTAAGCCCCCTTATTGTATATGATTTAATGATAATGTAATGACAGTTTCCTTTTTTTTTTCTTCTTTTTTTGAAGCCACATTCACATCATCATACATCTGATCATTTTTCACAGTGTCTTAGGTATGGTTTTTTCCAAGTGGGCACCGACCTCATACGACCTCCACCAGTCATTTCCAAAACGCCAGTCAACTTGCCATCCCAGCCGTCACCATCCCAGAAACCCACCACAAAACCACCGTCCATATCCTGCCTCCTACCAAGAGTCCAAAGTCTCAGATTACAAGAATGATAATCAGAAGCAAGCCTGCCGTCCGTTTCAAATAGGGGAGACAAATGATGGGGTATGATATTTACCAATCAACTTTTTAAAAAGACACCCTTGGACCTGAGTCCAAAGTCCGTTTCAAATAGCCCGTTTCAAATAGCCCGGGAGACAAAATGATGGGGTATGATATTTACAAAAATAGTATCAATCAACTTTTTAAAAGACACCTTTGGTTGGCCAGGATGTTATATCACGACGTTGTACTCTTAGGATGGGTATTTCTTTCTGATTTCCTCTCTTAACTATATAAATTATAGATTATTGCTATAGATAAAGAAAGGTCTTGTTGGTGTTAGTATGGAGTACCTAACAGACTGCTGTACAGTATACTCTTCAAGGAGTTGAGAAGGATTTTAATAAAAAAATGGCCTGCTAGGGGATGAAGGATGTAGTCGGTGTGCTTGCACTTGTGGGGGGATACAGACTATAAATCCATTTTTATCTTTAATTCCCAATCGTCCTGTTCTTATCTTTTAGAGTATTTAGTGTGTAAAAATTGGCCACATCATACAAGGACATTATTTCAGAGAATGGGCATCATAATTAATGTCTAAGGGATCCCCATGCCTTTGGTATTTCTTTTATGATTGAACCTTTGCAGCTCCTCTCACGGTGACATTGTCAAAAAGTTCATGTTAATATCTCACTGCTTGAACTCGAAGTACATTACTGTATGTTCAGTGAGGAAGCAGGCTTTAAGCCAAATAATGTGATATGTGAATCAATGAGTGTTTGATGAAGCATTATCCCTGTTAGTACTCTTTCTAGCTATCTTTAATCAGTGAAGCTCTGTGGGTTTGTGAGACTTTGGTACAAGCAATTCTTTGCTCTTGTTTCATTATCAGAGACACCATCGAATGAAGTTGTGCGCTGTATCTTTTCTTCACTTATTTCGTTTGAAATATTACACTTGCCACAATTTTATTCAACTGGAGCATGTAATCTTATCATGTCTAAAATTGTGTGATGCTAATTTTATGTTGATAAGGATAAGATGAGTTTTTTTGGGGTTAGTTAGTTTTTTTTTTAGAAAAAGGGAGAAATTCAGAAGTGCCTTACTTTTATGACCGTTTCCAATAGAATTATTGTTTCTACGGGATCTCTGATTTTCCAGGACATGTTTGCCATGACAGTAAGCAAGAAGGCCAGTGGCGGGGACGCAAGCGATGGGGAGCGGGACTCTCTGACACCTGGGACGACTGGACTGACTTTGACTTCTTACCTAGCAAAACCACGAAGAAAGCAGCACAACCCTCTGGTGTCCGCGGCAACAACAACAACGGCTTGTTTGGGAAGGAAAACAAAAATGATGACGACTTCCTTTCGTAAGAGAGCTTTTGAGCGCTGTTGCTGTCATGTTGATATGTGATTTTTCTATTTATTAATACATGTGTATGTGGTGCTGGGAGTTGGGAGTAGAGAAGTTTTAGGTAGGCGGTTGGCGGACGCTTCTGATACGTCCTACCCCTTTCCTTTCACGTTTTCACTTTATCTTTCATCTTGCTGTTTGCTTTTTCTTAATTCACCATGAGAACATCGCTTATGTCGGATTGGGTAGGTTTCAATTAATCGAATTTGGGCAGTTAGAAGAGAATGGAGGGAAATCCGATGAGTGAGTAGAGGGGGTTATCGAAAAGGTGATGGTCACGTAGTTAAGGAAAATGTAATCAGTAATTGAGATGTAAATTGTTTTGTAAGCGAAATTGGTACAATCACACCTATTTTCATCACACCTATTTTCATCACACCTATTTTCATCGATCTTTTCATGTAAAGGATGGGGGAAAACAACAAACTTGTGTCTTATTGTGGTGGCCACGACCTGTGACTTGAAAGCTTATCAGGAACCCATCTTCAAGATTTTTTTTTACAGGATTGAAATAATATTTGAGCTCTGTAGAGCATTATTCTGTCATATCCAGATAAGGAAAGCCGAGAATTAGAAAGAAAAAAAATAGATGTGATAATAATTGAGCAGCAAGATTGATTTTGTCATAGAAAGTGTATGGTCGATCATTTTGAATCCTTATTTGATGCATACTGTACATCATCCTATATAGGAAGTAAAGTTGATGATATAATCACAATAGTTTTTTAAACCAGACCTCCTTGGATTCTACAAACTATTATAACAAGTACAGACTATATTTAGTGTTGGACATGAGCATAGCCAAAAGCACTGAACATTATTTTCATCTACATTGATGTACTTGATACTTAGACCTGAACAACCGAAAAAAATGCTCTACCATTCCTCTCAATCCTGTGGAAAATTATAAAAACTTGGATTGGACAAGTTTGACTTTGTCTATGTTCGTCTTGGGGAGACTTGGTAGTCCAGTGGCAAGATGTCGTCCTCTCAACCAAAAGGTAGATGGTCGGAGACTCGCTAACGGTTGAACAATTTTCTCGATTTTTTTGGAGCAAAATCTACCCCCCTGGTCCAGGTAGGTGGATTGACATCTAGTCCCATCGGAGACAGAGGATAAAAATGAGGTTCCATGTGCAGATCACAACACTCTGTGCACGTTAACGATCCCCTTGGCTGTGTACAGGGCAGTCCGGGCAAAATTTAAAATCCTACCAAAAACTCCGAGATCACCTTAGTTGTGGATGTGGGTAAATCAAATCAAATCGTTCGTGTTTGATGAACTGTAGGCTAGAAACATCAATGGATAGACTAGTCGCTTTAATTTTATCTAAAATATGGAATTAGAATAAAAGGCAATTGCTTTTCCACAAAATGATTTTTGTATGAAAATTGAATGCCTTGCAATGTCGGGGTCAAATTATTGTCATAGAAACTGTCCATCTTGCAGGAGCTTGTTGCCGAAGAAAGCCCAGAACACCAAACCAACTCATAGAATCAATTCAGGCCGCTCTTCGGCCTCATCTGCAAAGCAACACTATTTGAGCAAGTCACGCTACCTGCCTGGTATGTTCTTGTCTCGCTCGTTCTCTTCGCTCTTTCTTTTTTTCGCTTCTGTTTCTCTGTTCCTCTGTAATATTTTCTCTCTCTCTCTCTCCCCTCCCTCCCTCCCTCCCTCCTTCCCTCCCTCTCTGTCTCTCTCTCTCTTTTCTCCCCCTCCCTTTCTCACTATCTCTGTTTGTCTCTGTCTCTCTCTCTCTGTATTGTAAAAAATGATTATCCGGTAAAAAGTGTTAGAAATAATGGAAAACATGTAAGAATTTTTCTGAGAAAAGAACGTATTAAGTAAGTTTAAGTGCCATATCGAATAACAACATGTGAAATTGTCAGTTGCCGTTAAGTTATAGGTAAGTATCTACATGTGGAATGTTTTTTACCATTTTACCATTTTATCCAATATTAATTTGAAAATGCTTTTTTTTTTTTTTTCAATATGATCTCATAAATGATAACTAGTTTTTTGTTGTTTGTGTCTACATCTCATGCAGTTTCCAATTACCTGGGTTTATCTGGTATTTTAATTCACAGAAATTACTTACAGGTGACTTGTGTTGTATTCTTACCTCTATGCTATTACAGGCACCAATCCAAAGACCAGTGCAAGGAGGGATAGTGGTGCCGGCAAAGACTGGAATACCTTCGGTAAAGTGTCTCCTTTGGGGCATGCTAACGTAATACACGGACAGGTACTTGCTTGTTACCTTTATCTTTGTCTCATTATCTCTCAGACTCACTGTAAGTCTTTATATGTGTTTGTGTCTTTCCTTTTCTCTGTTTGTCTGTCTGTCTGTCCGTCCGTGTGTGACTCTCGTTTTCTATCCCTTTGTCTCTCTACTTTGCCCGTTGCTACTTTATTTCAAGTTTTTTTTTCTTTTTTTTACTTTTTATATTCCATCTCAACTTGTTTTTATCTAACAGGAAATCATTATCTTGTCAATGTGTGTTCTTTTTAAATTAGATCTTTTTGTTTCATTTTTATAACTTGTCTCATATAAGATGCAGAGTAGAAGGCATCCCTTAAATGAAGCTTTGTCTTAATGTTGTAGCTATGTTAATGTGCAAATAGCTTTAGTATGTACGAGGGGTGATATGCAAAATCCACTATATCTAAAAAGACAAATCGAGAAAATCAATTTTGTCTTCCCTGATTTCTAAATAAAGCTCGATCAATTTGATGTTTAGAGTCAAATTACAAAATGATATAGTCAGTTTTTAACAAAAATGGTTTCATCATCAGAAGACTGCATTCAAAGTCTGAGTTTGTGAATTAAACGCTCAATACGTAAAAAGGGTGCATAGTGGATTTTGCGGGACTTGGTAGTTCAGAGGCAAAGTGTCAGCCTCTCAACCAAAAAGTACTGGGTTCGAGTCTCACCGACGGTTGAAAAATGTTCTTGATTTTTTGGAGTAAAATCTACCCCCCTGGTCCAGGTAGGTGGATTGACACCTAGTCCCATCGGAAATGGACGATAAAAAGAGGTCCCGTGTGCAGATCACAACACTATGTGCACATTAAAGATCCCTTGGCTGTTTACAGGGCAGTCTGGGCAAAATTAAAAATTCTGTCAAAAACTCCGAGATCACCTTAGTTGTGGATGTGGGTAAATCAAATCAAATCAAATCAAATCAAACCAGTGGGTTTTGCATCTCACCTCCTCATATATAAACACTGACTAAGTTGTCGGGCCAAAGGATCAATATGTTCTCTTCCTGTCTAACAGGCGGTCCATCATCCCAAATGAACAATGATCATAGCTACGTTCCATCATTTTTGGGCGGAAAGGGTAAGGGTCTTGTGTTGAGAGTCGAATTTTATCATTTTAATGTCACTTTCTAAATAGGCCAGGACTTGTTCTTTATGAGATAAGTTTTGTTGCCTAAAAATGTAGCCGGATATAATGTTTATTTCAGGTTTATATACTTCTTTGTACATTATGCACTTCTCTTTAATGAATTGTTTCAGTTGGAAAATAGTTTTAAACTTACACATGAAGTGTATCTTTTGCATTTATATAAGTTTTTATATCAACATTAAGATGTTAGAAAGAAGAAAAAACATTGAGCTATTAAAATTTTTTAATTCCTACATAGAAAAAAACAAAAAGTAATTAATACTGCTGTGATTGGTGATGAAGTATTTACTTCATAAATTTGAATTATCCCTCTTGAATAAGGCTTCTTTGAAATAATATGTGTATATAATTATTGAAGTAATTTAAGAGACTGATTCTAGCAACTGTCGATGATTGCTGTGTACGTTATCTCACTGGCAATGTTTAATCTTCCTGTTTCATTCTGACTTGTGTTGCCAGGTGGCAATTTTGGAAACCAGGGAAACCAGGGTCTTGGAGGAGATGGCGGCTTCGGAGGTCGGCCTACCCTGGGTGCTATTGGCGGGGGCGGTGGCGGAGGCTACAACAAACCCTCTGTCGGCATGGGGGGTGGTTTCCAGTCCTCTTTCAACTCACCATCAGGAGCTAAAGGGGGCTTGGGTGGTGGAGGCTATCAGCCATCCATTGGCGGAGGAGGAGGCTGGAAGAAAGCGGCTCCTTTACCCAGTGTGGGAGGAGCTAAGAAACTAGGAGGCGGAGCTAACTATGGACCGGGACCTCGACGAACAGACTGGGCCTCAAAGTGAGTTGGTGTTTTTTAATTTCCTGTATTTTTTTGTTTTGTTTTTTTTGGAGTTTGAGGGTGTTTCTGTTTTATTCTGTCATTTTTCTTAGTTGATCTTACACATTCATAAGAAATAAAGTACTTTATTTTTATGGATGTACATGTGCTTCTGGTTTTGCTGTAAATCCAGTTTAAACGTCAGTCAACAAAAGACGAAACTAGGTTGTCACCTTTAGATTTGGCAGAAGTGTTTAATCCTTGTATTAAAAAAGCCTTGAGGAGTACCAGATAACGATTTTGCCTTGCAGCTTAAAAACATCTTTAATCTCCTTAATCTGAAAATTTGGCACGTTTCTTGTTGCAATATGATATTCATATAATATAACATGTGGAACAAAAATTACTGAATGATAAATCTTAGAATCTAATTCAATCTTTTCTGATATGAAATGCCTCATTTATTCAAAGAAAAGAAAAAAATATAGCAGAAGAAAGGTCTTCCCACCTAGAAATACATTTCTTCGGGATCTTGGACGGAGGATATTTTGTATTACCTTGAATGCGTAACATACTTTTGTTTTCATTATCATTTATTTTATCTCTTATCAATACATTCTTGTAAAGAAGTTGAAGGCTTTGTCTTTGGAAATTGATTTTATTCTCTTATTACCATTTGTTTAGACTATTATCTCTGAATTTCATTAAATATGATCTTTTATATTTCCCATTCCTTCCTCAGGTACTTGAAATCCTGATCCAGCCCTCCTGAATAGAGACTTGTTTACTACAGCTTTCTGTCATATGTACAATGTCATTCATGCTTTTAAACACTCCCCAAAGTTTTATTATTGTAAATGGGGATGACTACTTGTCATGGACTTTTATTTGCTGATTTCTCTGTGTCACAAGGGACATAAATGCTGTGATAAAAACATACCGAGTGGGGAGGGGGGGGTATGACAGGAGGAATGGGGTGGGGAGGAGAAGTACATTGCCAAGCCATCTCTTGCTGAAATGCTGATAAGCTGTCCACAAGCCAGGAATGTTAACAAGCCAAGTATTACAAGAGTGGGAATAACGCACAGAACACCGAATCAACACCTGATCTTGAAGTGAAGAACAAAAAAAGAATAACATGAGAACATGATGCAAAAGGCGAACATGCAAACAAACCACAAACGAACAACAAACAGGCCAAATAAACAAAATGCTCAGGAACTGTGTTGCTTTTATTTAATACACCCGAAGACTTTAAAGTTTCCCATCTGTTGTCCCAAAATTGCCTTTTCTTCTCTGGCATCTAGACACGTCCTTGGTGCCAAACCCTTTTGTTCAAATTTATGTATTTTGAGTTGTATAATACTTCTACTATTATTTTATGAACAAATTAATGAAAAACAACAACAGTTCTATCAACGGGGAGAGAATGACACTCTCTAGTCTCTGTATGAAATTGGAATTATCAGCAGGTTTTGAACTAGGTCATTCTCAAAGTAGATTCAGTAAGTCTCTTATGACGGTTATGATAAGGATTCAGTTATTGAAATTGAATTGTCAATGGACAGTGGACAGAATGGAATTGGGTTCACCGTTTCAATAACAAAATTTTATTACTTTTTGTTCTGCTATCTTTGTTTATGATATATCGACGGTGAAAGTCGCAAATTCTGAAGATCTAAAATTAGTAACACCTTTTTTTTTAGGGCAGTTTACCATTAGGAAGCCCCTATGCTTCATCTAGTTAGGATTCTGTGGCACAAGAACTTATAGAAACCCGTATAACAACCATATGAGCAAACCTTGTATCCCTATTGGGTCTAGTACACCGTGTATGTATGTGAAAATAGATTAGAATACGCAGCATCTTTTTCTTTGATTTTCTCAAAACATCCAAAATTGGACTTACACAGTTTGTGACTTTCACCGTCAATATGTCTTTTTTAAATGTTCTTACCTTCCTTCTTCAAGAATAAGGACATTTTTTATTATTTTAATTCAAGCTAGGCTTTATTGAATTAAGATTTTGTCCCACTATTGTGACCTCCAAAGTGAGACCACTAATATAAATAGATTTGTATGTCAAAGATGAAGATGTAATTGCACTAATCCGTCTGAGAGACAGAAGAATGTCTAATAGGAGCTCCAAAGAGATGCTCCATGTACTTAAGAGTTTTTTTAACACATACAAAAAGATAGACGGATGCTGTTACCAGCATGGTAGGGCAAAATATATTCTCGCCGGGACATGTTATGTTAAAATGGATAACATTGTGACTCCTGTTCCATCAGTAGGAATTATTATATTATTACTGTTTCAATAAAAAAAAAGAAAACTAATGAAAATAACCCCAAACAAAACCAAATCTTGAATCCTTTAGGTGGATGTCTTTCAGTAAAGTGGCCATGTAGCTCCAGACTGATTTCTGAGTTGTAACTCTTATCACCAACATTGTGCAGCTCAGAGTTCGGTTGTCCTAACTACATGTTATGTACTCTTTGAAAAAATAAAACATCTTTAAAATTTCTACGCTGGAAAGAGAACCTGAAGTCAAGACGAAATGCAAATGGAATTAGAATTTGTGACAAACGTGAGACCAAATTTGGTGACCATTATTTTGTGCGGCAGGACAATATTATTGACGATAGTGAATCTAATGATGACTATAACTCCAAAACCGTCATTTGTGTAGTAAGAGCAATTTACACAGCCAAGGGCTAACTATCTCAAGGAACACTCGGAAAGGTTTTTTTTTATGGAAGATGGAATAAAGGAATATTAAGCAAAATAAAGTTTTGATTTTGCGTTTTGAATTACGGCATCTTGAAGAGATGTTATTCTCTATGACGCTAACACATTTGCCACATAATTTAAATTTTTACAAGATTTTTTGCGACTGATATGGTTACATTTGTCATCTATGATATACAGATCTTAGTCATTCACCAGTGATTCCAACAAATTGCTACAAGAGAAACCCAAATCCAAACAGATGACTTAATTTATTTTATTGTCAGATTTTTTTTTTTATAATGGTCGGAGGGTGGGAAGTGTCGGCAATGGGAAAGGGGTTAGATATCTGACCTCCACCAACAATCACTTCAGCTTCCTTTTGAAGTAAAAGTCAAATATCAAGACACAACATAAAACATATGAAATCTGGAGCCTGTCTCAATATCTCTCATGTCTGGTGTTATTTTTCCTTCCTTAATATCTGAAATTCCCCATTATATACATTTACGTATTTATATATATATATATATTATATGATGACATCATATTTAAAACACTCATCTAATTGATGTGATTTATCTTTGATGTACTGTTTCTGTGATCACTGCAGACATGCCAACTGCCTTACTATATATCTCGATAATAACATTTCTTATTAGTTTAAACCTCTTATCGCTTTCAGTTATCGTAACATTTTGCATGATAAAAACCATGACATTGGTATGTGTACGTCTTATGTCATTCAGACATATTTTGTTACTCAAAATATACTATATTTTATATTTATTAAGTATTGTCTTTCTTGCAGTGCTTCTTTTCTTAAAATCTGGCATTTTTTTCTATTTTTCTACTTTAATAAAGAGCATGTGATTCAGAAGGGGGCATTCATTAAGGCATCAGTGTTCATTAGGAAGAGTATCGTAATTGTATCATAATTCTAACTTCGTAGAAAATTACCTTTTGATCTAGTGCAGTTCTTTTGATGATGATCTTAGCCTTTTTCTACAACTACAAGGGAGCAATGCTCCACTTAGCACATATTTTTGTTTTTCCACATGAAAGACATCTAAATGTAAAAAGTGCCAATTGCTATGAAAATTGAGAATAATACGAAGGAGCCACAGTGGAGTGAAGTCAAAGGCGAAATATGACAATAAGTGACAACTCCACTAATAAAGACAGAACAAACACGTGGCGTTTCGGGTATAAGCCTTCGTCAGACAACAAACAAGAAATATCTAGAATCTAGATCTAAGTAATACCTCCATCACACAATGTGATGTCAGAAAAAAAAACATAAAGGAGAAAGAAAGAAAGGAAAAGACAGTGATGATAAGAAACGTAGCAGAGGGGGGTGTGAAGAATGAGCGAAAGTGAAAGGTTCAGATCTAGAATGAAATAAAAATATGAAAATAAGTAAGTAATAAAAGATGAGAAGGAGATTGAGAGAAAGAGAAACAGAGAGAGAGAGAGAAAAAGAAGAAAAAAAGGCAGGGAAGAAGAAAGGGAGAGAGACATGTGAGTATGGGAACCAAGAACGAAAAAATAGGATAAATGTAAGACTGGATCTATATCTCACTGGGTCTAGAAAGAAGAAATGATAGAGAATGAATGAAAGGAAGTATCAATCAAGGCAAAAATTTACACTGAAGGTGCGAAATGTATATAAATTACAAATTTATCGATGCAATAGGGGAAGAGAGTAAACAACTTATCTGAAATTTCAAAAAAAAATGCCAGTTAGGACTAGCGGATGGGGTAGGGTAGAGGATGGTGAAGGGTCAAGGATAGTAATAGCGTGTGCCTGACTATGGGAGTTACTCCAGAGAAAATTATACAAGTTGGTGTCTTTATTAGTGGAGTTGTCACTTATTGTCATATTTCGCCTATCAAAATTGAGATGACTAATCATAATAATAATAATAATCATCATAATAATAAGCATTCATATAGATGTCTGATTATCTTTGATCCACAAAAAGCTTCATTTCTTTCATTCTCTCGCTAACCTTTGAACAAAATTTTTTTACTCTTTCTTTCATTCACTGTTTCCGCTTTATATAACGTTATCCTATGTCCATTTATCTTATCATAACTCTATTCTGAAAGATTGATTCAGACACACATTTGTATCGGTCATGTTGTCACATTATGCAAGGAAACTTATTCACTAGTAAGTCTGTGCCAATGGTGCCAAAGAACGTTCAAAACCAAAGTGATGTATTTACAAGGCGGTTTATTTTCGTCACAATGGGAAATTATGATTTCAATAATCGTTCTAATGTGGGGTGTCTCCTAGCGCCTAGTCTCATTTTGTGAAAATTGAAGTTTTGAAAGTTCTGTACCTTTCATTAAATACATAAGCATTTTAAGATCAGATATTCCTTCTTTTTTTTTAAAGAAGATCTCATAGTATTGTTAGATACCAGGGTTGTCTGAGCACAGTACAAGCCACTGTATCTATAGTAATAGTAATAGTAGAACATTTTTAGAGCAGAATGTAGTTTACATCATGCGAAACGAATGTCGAGATTACTTTCAAAAGATTACAGGCAGTTAATGCAAGAGAGATTAGAAGCATGATGAAAGTTCTATGCTATAAGTTAGAAATTAAGGTGTTGTGACCTTCAAATTCTTCTTATGCGTTCCTTCAGACATAAAGTATAGCAATTGGATTGGATATACTTTCAGTATTTGTTGCATTCCCTGAACAGAAATTAAACAAAAATTACATTTCCTTTTTGGCATCCCATCTTTTTCGAATTATGCACGACAACGTCTCACTTAGATTCAAGCATTAATCATATTAGATCCCATGCCGTTACCATCATCCCAGAGAGTGTGTCACGAAATGTCACAGTTTCATTGTTGGCAACTCTGTCTGAATGAATGTGGTCAGTGTGCTAACATTTTGGCCCACATCATTTTTGGTGGTTTCGAGAAAGTGAGTAAACCATTTTTGGCCTGACTCAGCCGTTGACCTAGACCAAAACGAAACGTCAAGGATAAATCAAGAATACCTCGATGCATTATATCCTCGTTTACTATGATGGGAGATCATAGGATGTGGAGTGTTAAAATGAATCAGTTTCATTTTGGCCATAGCCTGACTTGGGCCAATATGGGTGGGACGACCAATGAGGCAGTGGGTGCTGATGCAGAGGTCGCGGGTTCGATCCCCGTGGTGGCCATGATTTTTTTTCTGCCCATTTCTTGTATTTATCTTGTCTCTGCTCCTATGGGGCTTTAAATATTATTCAATGTCATTTCCTTCACTTAGGCTAATATGGTAACACACTGACGATGTTTCAGCTTGTATTTTCCAAACAGTGTTTTTTGTTTACATTATGCAAAATTCTATTTGAATTGTGTAGCCAATGTGTTTTTAAACCCTCCAGCTGCGGAATATGTATAGTAGAACAACCTCTGATTGTCAGGAGACGTAGGCAACAGTGTAAACAGGAAGTCTAAATAAACTGGGTTGATCTCATCACTGCTTTCTACTCACTCGCTACATATGTAGATCGTTGTCACCAGAGGCTCTACATCTACATCCAAACTATGTACTCATGTATTCAGACTCTTCTGAAAAGCCTTTTCTCTCCGTGAAAACTATCAAAAGAATGCTTGTCTGATCTTCACGGCTCTTTCGGTTTCGTGTGGAGAAATGTCTAAACCTAAAGATTACAGTCCCAACAGTTTTCGTACAGAATACCTCACTGCACAACTATTAGAAAGCCTGTCATGCGCCAATGGTTATACGAACCAACTGCAACAAATGCTGTCTTTGCAGTCAGAAAGTTTAGCAGTGTCGGTGTTAAGGAGGGGGGGGGGAGGGGGGGGGTATGGGTCACCTGGAGTGATTTTTGTTGCTTTTTTGCGGTTAGGTTTTTGCTTTTAGTATGTACATGAGTAACTGTCAAAATACAGTCATCCTATATCATTAAAAAGTTTGTAGCGTCCTTGGTTGCCATAGAAACGGCCGTCATCTTGGATTTCGACTCAGTTTTCAAAATCTATCTCCTCCCTTAGTTATGAATAAAATCACTCAAAACCTGTGCAGATCGTCTTTTTCCATTCAATATCTGAAAGGTTTTTTCGATATTTTTGAAAAGAAAATTTATATGAATTTTTGAAAATACTATATATTGTGAATGTACAAAAACGGTGTTTTTATTACAACAAAATTCTCAAAAAGTTTACAATATATAAATAAAAACCGATGTCATTCTATAAACATTGACAAGAGGAACTTGTGTGCCAAATATAATACAAATCGTTCCGTAAATGGCGGAAGAGATAGAATTTTAATGTGGAAAAACTACATTTCAAGAAAAATGCAGGTAAAAAAATTAACAGAAAATAACACAAAACAACACTTCAGATGGGTTATCCTTGTTGTAGCAGCCCCTTACTCTTTCTTCCGTCTCTGGCATTGTTACTTATGTAAATTGGATTCTAAATCTAGATTTAGACGTGCACTGTTGTGAAAACAGATGTTGAAATGACCAGTTTTTTTGTTTTTTTCCCTCTATATCCTATGCTTGTGCAACGTGTTTACATACACACTGATGCGCAACGCCTCTTATATTACACAGCGACGGGAGGCGCACAGATCGTCGTCGACAAACGAGGTCAAATATCGTGTGCTGCCACATTCAACGATTAACCGCCAATATACGGGTTTTTACTGCCATTTTCTCAGTCAGTGTTAGGATAATTTACGTCAAAATTTTGACTGTTTTTACCTATCCTTGCCTACAAAATATTTTGTAAAAACGTAATTATATGTCATATGAACATTTTTCTGCCATGAATTTGTAGATAAATGATCGTTCTACCCGAACATGCAAAGAACAGAAAATCAACGTTTTGGTCCAAAACTGGCCAGTCCAGGTGCGGGGGACCCCCCCCTAAAATCACTCAACTTCGCCATCTGGCCAAAAGTGAATGAAGAATTTGTGTCTGGGCATTTCATAATCATACGTTTTTTGTGATCTTAATGAAGTTTTTAAAACTCAATTCGTCATTGTATCTCAAGTATTCCTGTGACAGGACTAGAACCATTGCTCTTTTTATGAAAAACAAATTTAGACATATGATAAGTGAATAATAAGTCACAGGTAAACTGAATAAATGTATTGTCACAATTCTTTTGTGCTTGCACTATTGCATCCTTTGAAAAAGGTGTCAGGTTTTAGATCAAATTAGTCTGTTTATGGTTCAAAGCAGCAGCTTAAGTAATTTTTTCAGATCTTTGTCCATTGTAAATGTATAAGCTAACTGTTGAGCACTCAAAATTGGTTTGTTAGCCATGAGTTGATAATGGAAAACGAGAGAGAAAAAAGTTTCTTACTAGAAATAACCTCCCTTGAATCTATCTATCAGCTTAGCTAAAACATTTAACTGATTTCATTGTGACAAAGAACATAATATAGTTGTAATAAAAACATTTTGTTTTTCTGCCTTTCTTTCCTCATCCCAGCTGCCCACAGTCTATGTGTAGTCACTGTCTAGATATTTTCGTTCAACAACTTCTCATCTTTTTCATAAAAGCGAGTGATTTTTACAGGGTAAGGGTGGATTTTTGGTTCTTTTTTTTACTTCATTCTTGAGTATGCTGGTTTCATTTGTGTAAACATTAAGGCTAATGCTTTTAAATGATTATTTTTTCCCCCTGTTATCCATGTTTGATTCAGGAATTAAACAGACAATTAAAGACTGTCTACGCAGCTAACAGCATGTAACTTTAGTTTTTTGGTTTTTTTGCATGACCCTTAAAAGCAAACAGAAATGATGAGATGGTAAAGGAGCATAAAAAAATAAAAAAAAACTCAACTAAAGAAACAAACCCAGATAGCAAGAAGAACTAAACTTTTCCGTTGACCAGTAAAACACCCACTGACTAATGCAGACACACACAGACGCACACAAACACACATATGTCAAGGATTTGAAACGCTACAAACTTACAGTAACCTGCAAAAATTAAAAGATTGCTGTGATATGAGATCAAATTATCAATGTTAACTAAACTAGAAGAATTGAATGTAATATGAAGGTTGTGCCAATGTGATTACTGCAAGTTCAACTACGTTTGTTTTTTTTTGTTTAAAAAATCCGTCCAACGCTTTGTATAGATAATTTACTATTTTGTACATAATATATATGACAATATCTTTTCACATTCTTTACTCAATATTTTTATGATAACATTTAATACGAATTTGCTCGCATTTTGGTTTCTTAACATTAACACATTACTAATTTTGTTTGTGCACCCAAAATCAAAAGACACTTTCAGTTTTTGTCATGTGGTATTGAACATGCCTGAACTTTTAACTAGATAGTTTTTATTTTTCATTGACCCATTATATATCTCGACCCATGTTATTTCCTCTCGACCTTTTTAAAAAGTCATTAAAATGGTTCTTCAAGTGCACTGATAAAAGGGAGAGAAAGTTTTCCCGTACTTTTGACGGGAAATCAAATCCTAGTCGAACATGAGGAACACATTCATTTTATTTTTCTTAACATCGTCAATAATGAGTATTTTTTCCTGCCTTTGATGTTTGATAATGATAAGTTTTCTTTAGCTATGAGTGTAATCATAGATCTCTGTTGTGTATTTTATACATTGGGTTCCACATTAATCAGGTTGAAAAATATTTATTCAGCCTGTAGTGATGCATTTCTCTTTATTTGCAGTCCTTGGGGTTTTATAAGATAATGCAAACCAAACGAAGATAGTAATATAGGACACATTGATTGATAACGGTTAATTATTGCATATTTCCTATTCTGATGATAAAAAATTACTTTCATGTCCAAAAATTAATAAACTTAGAAACATTTTAGTTTAATACCTGAGAACAATTAAAGGGGCCAGTTCAATATTGTACCTAAAGTCCATTTTCGTGGAAAACGAGACAGAGAGATAATACTAGGGATTAAATGAAAATCATGTTTTCTGAAAAATGTGTACAGCCGTTTGAAATTTAGAATTGCCAAAGCTAACAGTGCCAAAGTCCATAGCTTTTTGGAAATGACCCCTTCCATTCATGAGCATAGTTTTGTCTGAAAGACGTTTGATTACATCTGAGAAATATCCTTGAAATGTCAATGTATTGATTAATTAAAAGATCATTGTGCATATTGGTTATTTTTGAGAACTATGTAGTAAATCAGTTTATCCATGCAAAGATTACAATTTAGAGTATTTATATGCAACATTGAGCATTGTCATGGTACAACAATAATAACAAATAGTGCAAATTAATTATTAATGAATACTGATTTGGATTTTGTCAAGAGCATCACTCTGTGTTAGATTCAATGATGTTAATAAGGATCACGCATTCCATATCAAATTCCTCACATAATGAAAGATATATCTAACTGGCTTGTGACTTTATGTTCAAATATGTACAGACCTGCTACATAGCTATATTTTCAGCATATTGTCCTTAGACTTAATATTTGTTTATAACAGAATTGAAAAGTTTGTAGGTTTTCCTTCTGGTAATCAATATTTGAACCTAATTAATCATTATATTTTGTATGTTGATTTTTTTTTATCTGCACAAAATAATCTTAAAATATTTCATTCAATGTCTGTCCTTGAAAGCATTGAACGCTGCATGCGTCTCTGAGATATCTTTTGGTTTGGCAGTGAAGCGCACTTGGCAGATCAATCTATTGCCTCTGGTAGCAAAGTAATAGAAGACTGCTGTTCTTTCTTCATCCACCCTGCCTCACTGTTGAGGCAATTTTTTTCTCTATTAGATCTCTTTGGAACCATTGCATTCAATGCTTATCATTTTTAAAGCTTTAGCTTTGGTCTACATAAAATGTGTAAGTTATATATAACATGTATTCATCTCAGTATAAATTTATATTTATTATTTCATATTAGGTTTTTTGAAGACACCAAGTGAATGACATTCATAATTTGTGTTGTTTTTTCTTCTTCACATAATTTGACCTATTACAATAAGATCTTTGATATCTGATGTTTTCACCTGACAGGGTGGCAGGTCTGTATATAATAATATTTCTTGTTATTTCTTCATGAATAAAGATGAATTGCTTTTACAGTTATTTTGATCTCGATGTTGTTAAATACTTTCTGAACTCCGCTCTCTCTATACATATCTGTAGTGTAGATATATTAGAAACTTAAATTTTTAATTTTGTGTCAGATATTGAATGATATATATATATAAAAAGGTTAAAAGTGTCTAATAACTGTTTTTGGTGTGACTGAAAAGAAAAGGCCTCTTTTAAGACTAGCATGCAGTTAATACAGACGAGGTAGAACTCAATTAAAGTTTGTGATTTTTGTGAATATATTCTGCTAAAATGATTTCTTTTAAATTATTGATCTCTAAACTACAACTATTACATCACTGCATTAAGGAAGAAACTAAATAAGACCATAAAAAAACCCATTGTTTTTGATCTTAAGAACAGTGAACCACTGAAGTGGATGCTTTGATAAAATTTGTAACAACTTTTAAAGCCTGTCATCCGCATACATGTATTTTATTTTTTACAGTGATGTCAAGCCATTATTCTTTTTTTTTCTAATCAGAGGTCGCTGTCCAAAGTAGACCAACTTTTGATTTCAACACACTGTAGTCTTTTTTTTCTAATCAGAGGTCGCTGTCCAAAGTAGACCAACTTTTGATTTCAATACACTGTAGTAGAATCCATGTCAGTCGCTCAGTAAGAGAACCAATATCAGTATTCTTTTCTTTCATTGAATTTTACCGTCCCATCATATGTCATGATCTCAGAGTGAATTAAGAGTAAATAAGAGGAAACAGCAACAAAAAAAAAAGAAAAAAAAGAGGAAACAGCAAGATAAAGTAGAACCCACCAGCAATGTCTGCCAGCTACCCACCCAGTATCAGTGAAAAGGTGCTTATTACGCCCCATAGAGCTGGAGTTTATCCCAGTTTCTATAGCATGAGCGGAACAGGTGATAATAATATCACCTTTTGGACAGGTCGCTAGTCTGATGCAGGTTTTTCCTCCCAAGCTAGTGCTTGTACCCATTTAGCACCTGGGGCAAGTAGGGAAATACGTGTCAAGTGTCTTTCTCCAAGGAACACAACGTCATGATCCCCAGTTCAGCAGCCTAACCCCTGGGCCACTGACGCCACTCCCAAGATCAGTATCCTCGCTAAAAGTTTTGAGAATTACATAGTGTCCACTTTTAGTAAGTCTAGAAAATAGCAATGTCCTGGCAATAACCAGACATTTATTTTGTTTCTTCTATAAACAAGAGATACTACAGTATTCATCTGGTTTGGCTTTAAGTTTCAGTTTAAATCTACAACTCTACACACACACACACACAAAACAAACAACACACCTATACGCATGCACCCAGGAGTGATGGAAAGAGAGAGAGAGAGTGAAAGCATGTCAGTTAGGGCCAGTCTGGTCACTACACCAACAAACACATCACTTAGTTAATTTGACACTGACTTTTTTTGTGAAGAGTAAACGGAAGGGTCCAAAACCCAAGCTCACTGACTGAAAGCCAATAGTAAATTGATTTGATTTTGATTTTACCCGCATCCATAACTAAGGTGATCTCAGGGCTTTGGGAGGATTTTCCTTTTTAATTTTGCCGGACTGCACTGTAAACAGCAAAGGGATGTTTCATGAGCGTTCAGAGCGTTATGATCTGCACATGGGATCTCCTTTTATGTTTTCAATTTGACCAGGTCTCGATCTCCCTACCTGGGTGGCTTTTACTTGAAAAAACTCAAGAAACGTTTTGAACCTTTTGTGGACGAACCCATGACCTTTTGGTTGAGAGGCTGACACTTTGCCTCTGGACCACCGTCCCTGCGACGGAAACAATAGCGGGTGAGGGAAGGTAGATTGATGATGGCTTTGTGTCATATCGTCTGATTTTTTTAGTTAAAACAGGATCTTGAAATAGGGAAAGGTTTGACCGTGTATGTCACTTTTCGTTATTACAGAGTTTTACTGTTTGTGATAACTTTTTCACTAATTCTTTATGTTGGCTTAATAAATATGAAAATAGCATTCGTACCTCAATAGGAAACATCAATTCAAGAACAAAGTCTCATGTTCATTTTAAAGCAATGTATTTTATTATTATTGAATATAATTGTCTAGTGAGATATAGTATTATTTTAATGCTTTTTTATGCATTGAAAAAGAAAAAAAGGACATGTAAATTATTCATTTTAAATTTGTGGCACAATTGAAATAAATAAGCATGAAAAAATCCCACAAATGAAAAGAAAAACAAAACAATTCAAAATAAAACAAAACCACCCAAAAAAATATTAGAATCCCAACAAAACAATGAAAACCATCAATAAAAAAAACAACAAACCCAAATCAATATTAAATTAAAACAATAGTAAATTGACAGCAAATTTTACTCCAAGGCTAAAAGAAATAATAACATATTTGACTTATATTGATGCACCCAGCACGTCATTCATGTCCACTAAAAGATAAATAAAATAATGGTAATATTATTGGTATCACTATTAGAGAAAAACACAGAAACTACTCTATTTTCTATATAAACATGAGGCAGTTTTGGATATGAGTCATCGCAATTAGGAAGCTATTCATGCAACAGCAAGCTAGATTAACTTTCAATTGAAACTTTAAAATTCTCATAATTTGTTTCGTGTGTTTGGGGAGTTCTACTGTTTACATGAATGCAAAGCAACAAGTGTAAATGAACTAAACTTTTAAACAGTCAATCAGATATATATATATATATATATATATATATATATATATATATATATATATATATATATATATCTCACTTTTAAGGAAACTTCTTCACAACCCAATATGTAACATAAGTTAGCACTAGGGTCACATTTGAACTATAGACTAATATTATTGGGAAAATGATTGGTAGTAGAAAAGAAATCAACAAATGGGAAAGACAAAAACAACAAAGTCCTCAAAGAAATGTATTCCCCCAAGGATTTCTTTACATTAAGTATCCATGATGTCTTTTCTCTTTGACCTAAAAGTCAAAGGAACAAAAGAAAAAGTAAAGATAAAAATTGTGTACAAAAAACTACTTCTACTGAGTTCGCGGAAAGGCAAACATGTCCATTTTTTCCCTGCTTAGATATTTGTTTGTGATACTAAAGACATCATTTGATGCATAGCAAAGATGTGCGGTTAACTATATTTCTTAAACAATTCAAGTAGAACAATGAAAGGCCACAAATATGCTTTGGCTTGACTAATAATGCCAACAAAAAAGACAAAAAAACTTTTTTTTTCATTTGTTTTTTTTTGACAAATCTATTTTTTTGCTCTAACAATGTTCTACTGTATGTTATGTTAATTTATTTACAACAAAAAAAGTGAAAAGAAAACTACTAAAACTAAGTGTAGAAGGTCATAACATATAAAACATAAAAGATCAGACTTGGACAGCAATGTAAAAAAATCAAAATCAAAGCAATAAAGCTGTTTGCATTTTGATGGATGGAAACAAAAGTAAATGACAAAGATAAAACCTGCAAAAAAAACAAAACAAAGTCATGCAAAAAGAACTGCATTTTTTTGTTCCATTCTAATGGATTAGAACAAAAGACAACTGAATTGTGAGTGACTCTTATTCTGAGACAAATGAAAATTTTCATTTTGTGAGAGTATTCTTATTTCATTCACAAAAAGAAAAGAAAACAAACAAATATCTTATGATAATGAAAGCAACAGCAGAAACAAAAATATTCCAATAATTGTAAAGAAGGTAAAAGTTTGGACGGTTTATGACTTGCATAAAATGATTTCTCTTCCCCATGCATATTATATAATGTATTTACAAATCAAATAATATAAAATAACTTGAGAGAACAAAAATGATATAATTACAACCAACATTTCCTCAGTTCTCATTTTGGAAGATTTTACATTTACATGCACTTCATTGCTCAATATACAAACTATTTGAACTGTCATTCAGAAATGTATAAACATATGTACAAAGATCATCGGCAAATGAAATAATTTGGCACTCGCATGAGAATGGAGACGTGCTTTAAGTATCACAGTTGGTTGCCTTAATGGAAGTGAATTTACAAGGATGAAAATGAACGGAAATGCTGGAGACATAACAATGTACAAAAAAACTTTTACTTTTAATACTTTTTTTAGTGAATTAAACTTTCAATTACTGAATACTTTAACACAGATCACTGTAATTGAAACTTGGAAAATTTGAAGGCAAAAATTTAAGATTATATTGTTCTTCAGAGTATTTTTCATGGCTTCAGAAAGACGTACATTTTTAATTGAGATTTAATGTTATTTGCAAGAAAGACTCATGATACTAACATTCCCCATTCACACATCAATTGCTTTAGTATTCAGTTCTGTACACCTTTAAAATTATAATCTCTCACCTAAGTTCAACTTGAAAAAAAAGTAAGAATTTTATAACTGTCACAGTATTTTCTTGCAAATGTACCTTCTGACTAAGTAAGTAAAGCCAAGTTCCTTTAAGGCCATTATGGCCCAGAAAGCCTGAGCTTATCCCGGTTTCTATAGCTGGCAGAACGGATAATAGTATGTTGCCACCCTGACAAGACACCAGTCTGTCACACGTTTTTAGTAGCCAGCTACTGAGTTGAGTGGAAAAAATTAGAATTGAGTGTTTTTCCCAAGAAACATGAAATCGCACCTAGCATTGTTAGGATTTGAACTCGGGATCATTCAATCCTTAGCTTAGCTGCTAAGCCACTGATGCCACACATTCTTAATAAGTCCATGTCTTTATGATCTTTACCTTTTGGAATAAATCGTTACATTGTCTGAACCAGACGAACAGCTTGCAAAAAAAAAGCTCTCAACAGCAACGCTGCATGTCAGAATAGGAAGTTCACGTGGGCTTATTCTGTTTCCTTTGCTCAATATCCTTGCTGTAATGTCCGACGAATGAATGGGACGTGATCTTGAGAAATTCCGTTCCTCCTGAGCCTCACCTCCTGAAGAGACTAAGTATGAATCTAGGTCAGTAGAGCGAAGTGATGATGGTGTCTCTGATCGCGTCGTGTAATCCGACTCGTTAAAGCTGACAGATGCACTGGCATTGGCCGACCTTGGAGACCTTACAGTGTTTCCAAAGTGAGTGGATCGTATTTGTGAAGATCTTGGTGATTCAAGGCTAGGTCTGGCTGTAGATGAAATGAACAAAAGAGGCTGGCTGTGTGAGGAGATGATTTCATGGGATGTCGACGAGAAAGTTTCTCTTTGCACGACGTGCGATTCCAATAATCTTTGGTCACCATGTGACAAGTTATTCTGTATAGGGTAAAAAGTCTGTCTTAGATGGCTAATTCTGGAAGACGAAAATTCAGGAGGAGTATGGCCTGTGGAGAGAGATCGTTGTTGCGTGTCCAATGACCGTAATGGAGAGGAGCTGAGAGTTCGAAAAGACCTGTGAGGAGACAGGCTTGTTGCATGCGATTCTCTCCGAGGTGACACACTGCTACTAGTCAGTCTCTGAGAAGCTGTCGATGCTGAGGGCATCTCTTTGAGGTATTTGGTATATTTGTCAAAGGAAGAAGATCGAGGGGAGTAGATGGATAGCGGTCAGCAACTTGAGGTACTCGGTCTTCAGATGGTGTGAAATAGGATCGCTGTGGACGTGATAGGGGACACTTGTGGAGCAGATGAATGAGAGCTGGAATTAAGGCGATATTTTAATGCCATGGAATCCATGCGTCGCTGTGTGCAGAGTCAAGTGGTCTCTGGCTTGTGCTGCATAGGAGGAGCTCACTCTTGGAGAGCTTGTCTGTGTTGGACTGAGATCTCTTGTACTGTAGAGAAAAATACAGATATTTGTTCCATGATAGACAATGACTGAGGTTAACTAAATGAGCAAAAAAAATCCAATGCAAGAAATTGTGGAATTTTTAGTAATAATAATGATTCATTTATAAAGGGCACACATCCATATACATGCTCTATGGTGCTGAGAATAAAACTTATTATGTACAAACACAAAACAAAAATTCATAACATTATTGGAATAATAAGTAAAAAGTAGTACAATTACATAATATAATCACAAAATTTTGATAAAACGGGAAGCAGAATTTCCACAACTTAAGATGTTGGTTTATAATGGAAATTGCTTTTTATCTAAGGGAAAATACTTATTTCAAGATTAAAAATGTATCAATAAAAGGAATTCACGGGTTTACACGATATATATATATAAGGGGTGAGATGCAAAACCCGATATGCACCATTTTTACATATCATGTGTTTTTTCACCATCACAGACTTTGAATGAAGAGTATTCTGATGAGGAAATCATTCTTGTTCAAAACTGACTATATCATATTATAAATCGGCTCCAAACCTCAAATTGATCGGACTTTATTTAGAACTAAGTGAAGAAAAAATTGATTATCTCAAGTTATCTTTTTTGGATATAGCAGTTTTTGCATCTCCCCCTCGTATATAATATAATATATATATATATATATATATATATATATATGTATTTCTTGAAATGTCTAGTTCTCTTGGTCTTTTAAAAATCAGGAAGAAAAATATTTGACAAATTTCCTTGAATTGAAACATTTTTATTTAATTTAAGAAACGAACATAAGACAAATCTTTATCAAGCTGTAAAGTCATTATGGACAACAATGAAAGAGATTGCGGTCATCATTCTGAACTGGTAAACTGAAATGATTACAGCAATCTGACAGAAATGAAATCAACTCACAATGAATTCATTCTGTGGTCTTCAACGGATGACGATTCTTGATTAGCTTTTTTTCTCGCATCTGTTGGAAAATACCTGTCAGACTTGGCCTTATAAACGAAAACAAGGATGAACTGTGATTAATGGCATGCACTAATATATCAATTAAACAGCAAAATGAGAGTAAAATGCATGAAGTAGAATGTCATTAAAAATTGAGAAGCCAAAAACAATCTTATGTGAACGTATATGTACAAATGTATATAGTCACGCCTCGAAAGTCCACACTTCGATAATCTGGAGGTCTTGATAATCCGAACAGATAAGTGGGGGGCCGATTTTTTATCTCTTTATTTGTACCCAACAATCTAGAAATTCTGGATTCCGGATGCGAACATCTAATTTTGGAACAAGTTACTACAATATAGAGAGCATATGCTTAGATAAACCGAACACACAACTGTACGAGATAGTCTAACCAGTCTGATGAGGACGCATCAAAGTTCAATACCACCCGACTCCACTTTCCTAACACCACTTCAGCCATATAATTAAGGAGCATGGCAGCCCAGCAAATTGACTGGTGTGCAACATTGCTCAGGTACATTGTCTGTCTCCCTCTCTCTTCCTTACAACTGTCTCTCTTTTGTTTTCTTTCCCTCCCTCCCTCCCCATCTTTCTCTCTCTCATCTGTTGGTTTCTTTCTCTGTTGTCCATCTCTCTGTGCATCTGCCTGAGTGTCTGCCTGTGTGTCTGTTTCTCTCTTTTTCTTTCTCCTTCTCTCTCTCTCTCTCACTGTCTGTGTCTGTCTGTCTGTCTCTGTCTGTCCCTCCCTCCCTCCCTCTCCCTGTCTCTGTCTCTTTCTCTGTCTCTCTCTCTCTCTCTCTCTCTCTCTCTCTCTCTCTCTCTCTCCCTCCCTCTCCTCCCTCTCCTCTCTCTCCCTCCCTCCCTCCCTCCCTCCCTCCCTCCCTCCCTCCCTCTCTCTCTCTCTCTCTCTCTCTCTCTCTCTCTCTCTCTCTCTCTCTCTCTCTCTCTCTCTCTCTCTCTCTCTCTCTCTCTCTCTCTCTCTCTCTCTCTCTCTCTCTCTCTCTCTCTCTCTCTCTCTCTCTCTCTCTCTCTCTCTCTCTCTCTCTCTCTGTGTAAGTTTTGAGGCCTTTTGCTGATTCACAATGCGTCACTTTTATCGATGATTCAATAATCTGGATGTCTCGATAATCCAGACAAATTGCTCTGAACGGAGGTGTTCGAACTATCGAGACGTGACTGTATTACAACAGACAGACAGATCTGCAGACAGACAGACATATGGATAGCTAGACAGATAAATAGATAGATAGACAACTAAATTGATATATAGATCAATAGATAGCTTAATGGGGACGAAGAAAAAGGATGGTGATGAAAATAATCATATTTCCCTTCACATTCAGTTAATATTTATGCATGAGTATGGTAATGTGATACTTATGCATTCATACCTTATGGCTAGGAGAAGAACTGTTTCTTGACTTGGATCTGTGAAAATGAGATCACATCTTTGTTTATGTGACATTCCCTTATATTGAAAACAAACATTTGACTTTGGTTAAAGAAATGATGATATCAAATTTCATTCTAAATTTACAGTAAATGTGAGAACAGTTATCTTCAAAGACGGACTTTCAAATTTCAAACTAAACTCTGTCAAGGAAATTGTGTAGACTTACAATATATGAAGCGATCTACATATATAAATCAAGTTTGTGTGTTGTGCCTGAATGGCTGCATTGTTTGTGCTCTCAGTGTTTTTGGCAATTTCATGTGATATATCTGTCTTTTCATCTGGAATCTTTAATTAATAGTTCGATTTTTAAACAATATTTATTATTATTATTATTATTATTATTATTATTATTATTATTATTATTATTATTATTATTATTATTATTATTATTATTATTATTATTATTATAAGAAACAAAATAAATCAAAGTATTGATACTATAACCTTATAGGCAATCACATTACAATACATCTAATCTTTTATTTTTATAACTTTATATGCAGAATCCTTTTTTGTAACACTCAAATAGAGACATTACTACACATTTTGTTGGATGGAAATGTGACATTATATAATATGAACGTTAGTAGCTAACTTGCAGGTGTCTGACCAATGCTAAGGGATGATTTGATAGATGAAAGTAGGAAGCCTACCTGTTTGCTGCTTGATATTCTCTCCTCTTCTGATCAAGATGTTGCAGCACCTGTTGAGCCTCTAAAATTTGTACTTGGTTCTGTCTTCTGATTTCATTGGATTCTTCTAGCAAAAGATCAGCATTGAGGTCAGGGGTGCCATACGATGCCACAACATTAGTACAAAGGTCATGGGAGAAGGAGTCTAAGATAGGATCTGTACTGTGAGGTCGCCGAGGCAACCTCACGTAGGAGTCTATATCAGAGCCTGTTGATCTGACTGTGGCCTGCGGTGTTCTAAAATGCTCTTGTCTGGCAGCCGATACTGAGTAGGTGCTGGGAGATTCTGATCTGGCTGGAGAATAAGAAGAGGGTCTGTAGGCCCAGTAGTTGTCAATGCTACTAACTGGGGAAGCTGACCTCGGCGACATTGTTTGGCGATGGAGTTCAGCCATTTCAGCCGCAGAGTTGTGAACCAGTTGCCTTCGGAGATTGATCAGGTGTCTATTTCTTTCAGATGGTGTCATTGATTGGAAATGTGCATCTGCCTCAAGAGTGGTTCTGGACGACTGACTTTCGTTGTAGGATGAGGATGGGCTGAAAGCTCTGCCTTTCGCCTTTAGCCTTTCATACTTGCATTGCTCTCTCAGCCTTTCCAATTTGAATGCTTCTATTTCAGCCCTTCTCCTCATTCTCATGGCGTCGTGTCCACGAGTTCGCCTCCTTCCTCGAGCGCCGTCTCTCCGTCTTTGATAAGTTTCAAGACATGATTCAATATCTTTCATACTTCTGTTGAACACAGATCTGTATTCATCTATGTATTCTTTAGTGATTTTCATTAATTTTTCTGACCGCTTAGGTTGTGACTCTTCTTTTTCCCACGCATCTTCTAAACTGACCAAAAGCAGATCTGTTTGCCCAATGCAATAGTTCAATTTAGCTTCTAAAAGTTCTATTGTCAAGCTGGAAGGAAGATATTGAAGCGAAAGGAGCTCAATAATTTCAATTCTTTCTCTGTTAAGCCTTTCCAGCTCTCTTTGTATTCTTGACATGTCACTACTGTCTCCATGGGACGAACCTGAAGATCTCAAGGTAAGGAGTAAACTTTCATCTAGTCCCACATGGGAAGCTCCTTCAGTTTGAGTAAATTCGTCAGAACTATCGACACTTGCCTCGGTGCCTGTGCTTACCATGTGTCTTGAATTAAGCAGTGTAGACCCTGAAAAGGCAGAATCTACATCATCGTCCATAATTGCCTGCAATGTCAGAGGTGAAACGTTGGACGTTCTGGAGATTGTACTCCAGCTGTCATTTTCTAAACCATCCTGGCCAGAACTTCTTTCCCCGGATGACTCTCTAGAGCCAGTCTCTAACGTTTTTGATGATACTCTGATGAGCTCCATTGTTCTTTCATCATAAGCAGGCAGTTGCACTTGAATGCTTCTGTCTTCCATCAATGTGGGCAGAACACTTCTATCTGCCTTGAAGGTAGGCTTAAAAGCACCTTCTGCATGTTCGAATTGTGTTGTTGAAGGTGGCTGGGAACTGGACAGGAGCGATTCAGGCACTCGTAGAAGTAACTCTTCAATGCTGGCATCAAAAGAGCTGTCAGATTGATGTTCATGAGAAGCCAAATCCTCTAACTCAGGTGTTTGAAGAGTGACATGTGGAGTGGAAATGTCTACAGCGGAGGGAGTGGGCAATATTTCATTGGAATCAGTTTTAATTTCAATATTTCTTGGAATTTTATCGTGAAAATCAATTAATTCAGAATTCTGAGAAGCAAATGTATGCTTGAGACCAATGGGTCTTATTTGATCTTCTACGTCTTCAAGATTTCTTGCTACATAATCACTGATCTCAGGTGGTGAAGCCAGATGAACTCCAGTATCATTCAAGGCAGTTGGGCTATCGGTCTCTGAACCTCTTGTGGAGCCAGTTCTGGCGATGACTGTCACTGGAGAATCTCCACCAGAGGAATCAGAATCGATCATAATTTTGGGGGACTTATCTCTGTTATAAGGTGGTCCCCTTTTCCCTCTGACCCTTCCTTCTCTTGAACGTTTCAGTAGATCCATCATTCTGGAGTGCTCCGTCTTGAGCTTTTCAATTTCATTCAGGATCTCTTGATTAGATATATTGGTATCCATAACACCTGACAGAACAGCATTCCTCTACGTCCTGGCAATGGAGATCTTGATCTCTCTCTATCGATATTTGCATTTGATGATTCTTCAGACCCGTGGCTACTTTTTGTTTCATCTTGATCTTGACTTAGTTCTGACAGATTTCTTGATCTTGCCAATAATGGTGGAGAAGAAAAGGAATGTTGAACTTCTTGTGGTCGAATAAAAGAGAAAGGAAGATTAGTATCAGAAGGTGGTGTGCTCACAGTGATGCTAGTATGACTCCCTGTGAATTTCCACAGACTGCTTTGCTCTGGATTGTTCTGTAAAGATGATGATACTGGGGACGATGGATCTCTTTGAATTTTCACACCATTTTCAACAGTCATAGGGGTTGAATAAATGTTCGGCTTTCACTCTCAAGTTCTTCTCTTCTGTAACTCAGTTCTCCTTCTCTTGACTGCTCATTTTCGTTATCTACAGAAACTTGCACACCAATATCCCTTGATGACAGAAGTGTAGTATCACAAGGCGTTGTCGTAGCAGTAACACTAGTGCCACTCTCTGCATAGTACCTAAGACCGCTTTGCTCTGGATTGTTCAAAGATGGCTCTAAGGATGATGTGACTGGAAGAGGCTGAGGTCTTTGAATTTTTGTGCCAGCCTCAATGGTCATGGGCGGTTTAAAGAGACCTGCGATTTTCACTCTCAAGTTCTTCTCTTCTGTAACTCAGTTCTCCTTCCCTCAACTGTTCATTATCCTTAACTTCCGAAGTTTGCACACCAATATCCCTTGATGACAGAAGTGTAGTATCACAAAGTGTTGTGATACCAGTGACACTAGTACCACTCTCTGCATAGTTCCTAAGACTGCCTTGCTCTGGATTGTTCAAAGATGGCTCTAAGGATGATGTAACTAGGCAAGACTGATCTCTTTGAATTTTCCCACCAGTTTCATCAGTCATAGGGGGTTGAATAAATGATCGATTTTCACTCTCAAGTTCTTCTCTTCTGTAACTCAGTTCTCCTTCCCTCGACTGCTCATTATTGTTAACTTCCGAAGTTTGTAGATGACAGAAGTGTAATATCACAAGGTGTTGTCGTAATGATAGTGCCACTCTCTGCATAGTTTGTAAGATTGCTTTGCTCTGGATTGTTCAAAGATGGCTCTAAGGATGATGTGACTAGGAAAGACTGATCTCTTTGAATTTTTACACCAGTTTCAACAGTCATAGGTGGTTGAATAAATGTTCGATTTTCACTCTCAAGTTCTTCTCTTCTGTAACTCAGTTCTCCTTCCCTCGACTGCTCATTATTGTTAACTTCCGAAGTTTGCACACCAATATCTCTTGATGACAGAAGTGTAATATCACAAGGTGTTGTCGTAGTAGTGCCACTAGTGCCACTCTCTGCATAGTTCCTAAGACTGCTTTGCTCTGGATTGTTCAAAGATGGCTCTAAGGATGATGTGACTGGAAGAGGCTGATGTCTTTGAATTTCTGTGCCAGCCTCAATGGTCATGGGCGGTTTAACAGACCTGCGATTTTCAATGTCAAGTTCTTCTCTTTTGTAACTCAGTTCTCCTTCCCTCGACTGTTTATTTTTGATATCTTGAGAAGTTTGCACACCAAGCTCCCTTGATGACAGTGCTGCACGCATTCTTGAATAATTACATCAGGGAATTCTTCACTGGTGTTGATTCCCTTGTCAAGATGTTTACGATTCTCCAATGCATCTTTGCGTTGAGGCAGATCTTTATCCCATTCCTTGATTAACTCATGGGAAACATCCTCCGTATCAGATCTACGAATTGGATCACTAGCTCTAATGACTTCTTGTGCCAGTTTCAGAATTTCCATACGTCTCAAATTTTGTTGCTCATCAATGTTCTTATCTTCCTTGGTACCGTGGCAAATTCATTTTCAACAAGTGTGACATTTGCTTGAAGTTCCGCACCTCTTTTTAGATGTTCAAGATTTGATGCTGTTTCTGGCAAAATGATAACCTCAGCTGCATTCGATGTACGTCGTGGGGTTAACAGCACTGGCACATGACCTTGTGCCATGTCTTCATCTGCTAGAGATGTTTGGGACCCAGAGGAGTCGACAGAGATCGTCTCTGTTTCTCTTTCTTGCTCCATAGTTCTTTCAGTTACTAAGTTACTTGAAGGTGCTGGCAATGGATAGATCAGTGTGTCACTCTCTTGTGCTGCATTTTGGAATGGTAAATCATTTAAGTTTGCGGAGAGCATTACATCACGAGGACCCTGGCTTGATTGGCCCGGAACATAGTAACTAGTTGTGAAATCACTGAATTCTCGATGAAATGGTCTATCCCTTATAGAGGCTGAAAGGAGACGATGTTGATTCAAAGCTGAAATAGGGCTTCTTTCCGAAATGTGGGGTGAGCCAGCTGTAATGGCAACCAAGTTCAAGGAACTTTGTCTCTCAGGAGCCTCTTCGCTTGATTCGAAAGCTTCCTTCAAAGCATTATCAGCAGCTGCTTTGAGCTCTCTTTCAGAGCTGCCAACAGGCTTTCTGGGAGAATCAACTTGATCAGCTCCATCTAAAGAAGAGCTTTTCTTTGAACTGGGTTGACCAAGGCGAAATTTTCTTTGCGTTTCTTCAGTTGACCTTGGAGGTGAAGAATGGTACAGCCTTGATTCTGGTGACATGGCATTGCCAAAATATGGATGTTCTGTGGCATGATGTAATCTGTGTGATGCAATATCAACAGTTTCTCCAGATTCCAAGCCCATAAAAGATTCTCTGGCTGACTGTAAATCAGTATTGGGTTCAAATGAAGTCTCATGAGAAGACCCTCTTGTGTGTGTATCATTTCTTACTATACTACTATCTCTTGTGTCTCTGAGATATCTATTTTCGGGTTTAGACTGTCTAAAAGATGCCAAATTGTTGATACTTGAATTTCTAGGCGTTATTACATCTGCATCAAATGACAAGTCTGTTTCAGAAGAGCCACCCGTTACATTGTTTGGAGCTGTTGATTCACTATAGACATGGTCTCCAGTCAAATTTCTGTGAACAACTCCATCAGAATGAAGATACTGAGGCTCTCTGCCAGATTGTCTAGCACCTGCAGATAAAGTTTGTCTACTTTCTTGTTCAATGTTCACATTTTCATTTTCAGTCACAATTGAAGGAGAGAGTTGAAGAGATCTGAGTACTCCTGTTCTGTTCGAGTTTAGTTCTTGCATTTGGTTGAGGAGACCCTCATTTATGGATTCTGATATAGTCTGGTCAAGATCGTTTTCATCTTGGCTCTTTCTATTATCTCCTCCTATGCTGCGGTCGCTGTAGACTCCACTGTCATACATGAATTGATCAAGACCATGTAGTTTCATGTCTTGGTGAGGTTGTTGATTTGTAGCACCACCCTCTGAACTTGACCTGCTCATTCCTGCACTTCTCTTGGCAATATTTGGTTCATAATGACTTACTTGTGGCATAGGTTTAAAAATTGCATTTGGTGAGCTATAAGCTCCTTTGCAACATGTTCGGCTGTGATCTCCTCCCCTGCCATGTTCAGTTCACTGTCTGGAATTGATGAACCTACGGATTGATTATCTTCTAAATTCTCTTCAGCTGACGTCAACTCTTCTGTTCCTTCAGATTCAGTTAGAGAATCAAATCCTGCTCGTCGATTACGCCTGCGATGGATTCTATTGGCAGTAACAGACCTGTTCTGTAAAATCAGGGTTTCTTCTTCTGGTTCAATTATGAATTCTTCTAAAATAACAATTTCTTCCTCGGATGAAGATGAGGAGTACTGAGACGGGCTTCGTCTATCTGTATTTTGAGAAAGTTTTCATCCCCCTGTTGCAATCAGAAACTGCTGAGTTTCTCTCTTGCCTTATATCTTTTCCAGGAATAGGAGCTGCTTCGTTCTTCACAATCTGATATTTATCATTAAGAGTATCATTGCTTGATGTAAGCTCGGGTGAACAAACTTCTTGTGCAACAGATCTAGCCCGGTTATGTTGGGATGGTTTTGGTTCAACATATTTTCCAACAGCAGAATGAATTCTTGTTTCTGAAACTGGGATATCTTGACTTGAATGTATTCTTTCAGGATTTCCGAATGCTGGCTTAGAAGAAGAAGAATATCCTCCTCCATGAAGGCTATCTTCATTGGACCTTGAGGGCATAATTGAAAATGTATGTGATACAGTGCTGTTGTAGTTTGCCTCAGATTGTAAAATACCACTCTCCTGTGTTGCATGACCTGCTGAGGATTATACATCTGCCCATCATTTGGTAATGTTGATTCTGAGGGCATCTGAGGTGGTGTCACATTTTGGTTGTTCCCTGTTGTTTTCAAACACTCAGAAGCTTTCTTGTTTTCAGGAGCAGATCTATCATAATCTACTTGGTCATAGGAATGTGTCATAGGGTGGAGATTCTCTTCTTCATTTGTCTTTGTAGATTCTACAAGAGGTGATTCATCCACAGATTGAGTAAGGACAGTGTTTTGGATTGGAACATAAAGCTCTGTCTCAGAAGAAAATATCATGCTGCCCTCATCAGCTGGTAAGGATTGCATAGCCAGTCTTCCAGAATTTAATTGGGAAGATTCATCATTCAGGCTTTGAGATGGCGATAAATCAGGGTTAGTTGTCTGCAGCTGATCATGTCTTGCTTCAGTATGTTGCTTGCCCTCTTCTCTATCCCCTTGATGAACTTTCAGAGAGCCATGTGATTGCTCTACACCAGTATCTCTATATGGACTTTCTTCCCTCTGAGAATCTGACAAGGCGGTTTGACTGCCATGAGCCCAGCTGTACACTTTAGCAGGATGTTTCCTGTCAGCTTTTGACAAGCTAAGAGGAGATTCCCTTCTAGGCACTGCAGACCTGGATTGTTCGTGATGAAATTCAATGCCCCTGTCAAAGTCAGGGTACACTCGGCGATCCATAAGGTTCATGGAATAGCCTCCCATTTGCCATTCATGTTCAGTTTCTGATGTGGACACTGCTACAACGTCTGGTGTGA
This sequence comes from Doris montereyensis, assembly GCA_037039925.1. Taxonomy (NCBI): domain Eukaryota; kingdom Metazoa; phylum Mollusca; class Gastropoda; order Nudibranchia; family Dorididae; genus Doris; species Doris montereyensis. The sequence goes on along the minus strand of JAXRKP010002155.1, from coordinate 25,719 downwards.
GAGACAACTTCTGTTCTTGGCTTACTGGATCTAATACTTCAATTGATACTTGCAATTTGTTTATACTTGAATTATTTTGTTGAGATTCTTGATCATCTTCGTCTTTTCCATAAGATGGCGTCTCTCTGCCCCTCATTTGTTCTGAAAAATTTTTTTCAGTGGAAATATCATGATCATCCCTGCGTTTCCCTTTTCTGTCTTTAAATTGTTTTTCATCTTGTTCTGGAAACTCTTTTTTACTCTTACTGCTCTTTGCACCTCGCTCAGATTTGGTTTGATGTACATCACTTTCAATGTTATTTCCTTTCCTAGAATTCAAAGTTTCTCTATTTGTTTCCTTCCTGCCTCTTGTTTGGCGTGAGTCAGTTGTATTAAATGAAGTTGTACTGAGTCTCATACTCGGCCTGACAGAGGGAGGAATAAATTGTTCAACTCTGTCAACCTGGTTTGCACATGAGCCATGTTGATCCTCATACATGGGATGAGAGGAATTTGATTTTGTGTCTTCCTGATTTAAATGCTTGTCTTTTTTAGATTTTGTAGGTTCCCTTGTAAGTTCGCTAAATGATTCTTTTTGCGTTTGAGAGGCAGTTAACCCTCCTTGCTTCTCATGCTCAGCTTCTGTAAGTCGTCTTTGGGAAATGTCTCTTTGGTTGTCTTTTAAGCCATACATATCTTTATCTGTATAATGCTGAGGATTATGTGATTGTCGGAGATGTTGCTGTTCTTGCAATTGAGATTCAACAGCTAACTTGAGTTGAGAATTGTTAGACAAGTTATGCAATAAATCAAGTCTGTCTCTCCAGCTTGATGGTAGAGCTTGTCTTTCAGATCTAGTCACAAGATCATCAGACAAGTGTTGAGGACTCACACGATTCTGAGTCATGTGCAATTGATGTAAGCTGCCGTCATTGGACCGTTCAACCAAATTTTGATCCTGTTCTTGCATTGTTGAATGTGATATTCCTTCCCTCACAGAGGACAATGCCTGGCTTTGATTGGCATCTTGCTGTTGCTGTTGCAGTTGCTGTGAGGTTTTCACCTGTCTTGTATCGGTTTGTGCAATGTGTGGACTGCGCTGCAACTTTTCAAGTAGTTTAAGCGTTTGTACCCATTCTGAAGACAATGAACGTTCTGATTTTTCTAGAGACTCTTCCTGTACAGGAGCTAGATTTGATGTGCTATGTACCTGCTGCTCTGTTGAGGGGTGGTTTTCTTTTTCATCTCCTTCTTGCTTACGTTTTCTCACTTCATGTTCCAGCCCTGTACTTGTGCAAAGACCATTTGAAGCTCCAAGTATCTGTTCCTGTGCTAATGAAGACACAAAAGAGTCAGATTTTTTAGCAGATTCTTCCTTTACAGTGGCAGCATGTTTTATGTGGTCTCTTTTATCCCCAAACAAAGGTTGCTGTTGTTGTAGCTGTTGCTGTGCTTGGTTGTGGCCATCTTCATGCCGTTCCACTATTTCTTGCTGTCGTCCTATTCTTGTAGGATAAGAATGAGAAACATTTTCAACTGGTTCGATACTTTTTTCAAGGGTGGAAGGCATAACACATTTTGCTGACTTTGTCAATGACTCTTCATGTACAGGGATTTCATCCTGAATTTCATCCTGAATCTCTGATCCCCTCTCCTCTTCAAATGCATACTGCTGACGTTCCCTTTTCATGGGTATAACTAGTTCTTCATTTGCTTCAGCCATGAGGGGTTGTTTCTGGTCATCAGAATAAGATTGAAGCTTCTGATTACTTTTCACAGTCTGTTGTTTTTCTTTTTATTGTTGAAGTAGCAACAGAGGGATTTATTTCAGTTTGTTCACTCATCTCTGAGGACAATAGTGAAGGTCCAGTGATTTCTGTGGGAATGGCATAGTCTTTGTCTTTGTCTTCTAAATGAGAAAACTTTTCTTCTCTCGATGCCATCATCTCTGTAGCATGAGCAAGTTTGGATGGGTCTACAGTCTGTTGTCTTGCTGTTGATTCAGGTACATGAGATTTAATGATTCCATCCTGTACATATGAATTTAAAGAATGAGTTGTCCAAGCACTTTCAGGGATGATATGTTCTTGGGATTCTCTCTGCAAGGGGCAGAAGAAGTAGTATAGTTATCTTGCTTGATTGTGGCAGTAGCCAAGGAGTATCAGTCTCACTTGATATTTCAGGCATCGTCACTGCTTCACCTTTTACACTGGCTAATATGTGTAATAAACTATTTTCTTCTTCATTCAACATCCTTTCTTGCAGTCTTTCAGACATTGATGAAGAGGGAAGCATATTCTTGCTCATAGTTTCACTTTTGGTTTTAGCTTGCCCTTCTTGTCTTGGATTTGATGTTGGATTCAATAAAGAAGCCTGGGTTTCATCTTCAGGTAAGGAAGCTTGTTGACCAGCCGACATATCCTGATGTAGGTTCTCACCAAACTTGTCACAACCTGCGCCGGGGACCTGGTAAACTTCTGTTACATCTTCCTCCTCCTCAGAGCTGCCATGGCTTTGCGGTCCCTCCCTCCTCTGCTTAATGACTGGAATCTTCTCTCTGGCAGGAGATGATGACACCTGCGAGATATTCTGAGGAATGTTTAGGTTCTGAGGAAGAGCTCGGCTACCTGTTGAATTATGTCCTACATTTTGATTGACATCCATGTCTTTAGATCTACCTGTTTGTAGAGGCAGCATTTGCATTTTTGTTTTTATCTTTAACATTGTCACAAGAATCAGGCTCCTCATCAAGAGTTTTGAAATTGGCTCGGTTTTGAGTCCCAGTTCTAGCCATTGACCCAACAAACATTTCGCTCTCCTCTTGTGCATCTTTGTGAGGATTTTCTAAACTTTTACCTTGCTGTCTTGGCACCCCTTCAAAATAATCTGTTTGTGTGACCTCTTCATCTGAGCTTGCACTTTGATTTCCTGGTAAAATTTGTGACTTGCTTGCTGCAATTAATGTGGTATTTTTTTCCAGTTTGTGGTTTTTCTGCTGGATTCTTTTGCTGTGTGGTGGTATGGGACATTGGTATTTCAAATTGTTCCGTTGTGTACATTTCTTCATCAGAGCTTGAGTTCTTTGCTTTCTGATCAGATCTCTGACGTGAATATTCCACATTGTCTTTGTTTACTTGCTCTTTGATATATGCTGGCGCATCATGCATTTCTTGATCCCCGATAGGAGCAAGTCTCTCTCATGAGGAATGTCTTCCCATTTACTTACCGACTCATTTAAAGTCATTTTTAAAGATTTTTCAGTGGATGACACAGCATCTGAAAGTTTTATTGTGTCTCTTGATGACGCTTTAGGCATGGCTGAAAATGTCTCTGCATTTCTATTCTTTTGCTGACTCCATTCAGCTGGCATTCTTGTTGGTATTTCAATCACCTCCACAGTGCTGACTTCTTCCTCTTTACCAGATATCTTCTCCTCAGTTTCAGCGAGAGCATCATACATCGGATGTGAGATATCTCGTATTTTGAGGGTATGGACGTATGAATTACTAACTTCACCTTCTATTTCTTTCTCAGTGGTAGCATCATCAGAGGCAATTTTGCTTTTCTCCCTCTCTGTTTGTTCAGGAGTTTGATAAGAGCCTTTTGCATTCACTATTTGGTTTTCCTCATCATAAGCTGAAGAAGGTTTGCCAGATATTTCAAATGTTTCTGTTGTACATACCTCCTCTTCACTGCTTGAACCTGTCTGTCTCCTATCATCGATTGTGCTTAAAAAGACGGTGTTCTGCATTGCTATTTCCTTGATTACTCCGCTCACGCAATCCTTTCGGTTTTTCAATCACTTCCACAGCACTGACCTCTTCCTCTCTACCAGGCATCTCCTCTTCAATTTCAGTAGAAAAATCAAAGGGCTTATGCGAGATGTCTCCTATTTTGAGGGTGTGGATGTGTGCATCTCTAACTTCCTCTTTTCTTTCTTTCTCAGTGGTAACATCATCTGAGGCAATTCCGCTTTCCTCTTTCCTTCTTCGTTCAGGAATTTGATAAGCACATTTAACATTCACTCCTTGGTTTCCCTTCTCAACCACTGGATAAGACGGCTTACCAGGTATTTCAAATGTGTCTGTTGTACTTGTCTCCTCTTCACTGCTTGAACCCGTCTGCCTCGTAGCCCTATCATCAATTGTGCTCAAAAGATTTTGCTCTGAATTTCGATTCTCTCGATTACTCCCTTCACCTGATCCTTTCGTTGGTTTGTTTATCACAGCACCAACTTCTTTTTTCTTTACTAGATTTCTGCTTTTCAATTTCAGCAGGAGAATCATAAGCCTGATATGAGATATCTCGTATTTTGAGGGTATGAACATGGGTATCACCGACTTCCTCCCCCTCTTTCAGAGGGCTAACATCCTGGGAGACATTCCTGTTTTTCTCTTTCTTTGTTTGTTGAGGAGTTTGAAAAGCATCTTTTACATTTGCTCTTTGGCTTTCCTTATCAACCACTGGATAAGAAGTTTTACCAGGTATTTCAAATGTTTCAGTTGTAATTGTCTCCTCTTCGCTGCTCGAACCTCTCTGCCTTCTAGTCCTATCATCAATTGTACTCAAAAGATTCTGCTCTGAATTTCGATTCTCTTGATTACTCCATTCACTCGATCCTATTGTTGGTTTGTCTATCACAGTGCTGACTTCTTCTCCTCTACCAGATTTTTGCTTTTCCATTTCAGTAGGAGAATCATAAGTCTGATGTGAGATGTCACGTATTTTGAGGGCATGAACATGGGTATCACCGACTTCCTCCTCCCTCTCTTTCAGAGGGCTATCATGGGAGACAACACTGTTTTTCTCTTTCTTTGTTTGTTGAGGAGTTTGAAAAGTATCTTTTACATTTGTTCTTTGGCTTTCCTTGTCAACCACTGGATATGAAGTTTTACCGGGTATTTCAAATGTGTCTGTTGAACTTGTCTCCTCTTCACTGCTTGAATCTGTTTGCCTCCTAGTCCTATCATCGATTGTGCGCAAAAGATTCTGCTCTGAATTTTGATTCTCTTGATTACTCCATTCCCCCAATCTTCTTGTTGGTTTGTCTATCACACGCACAGCTAGCCTCTTCCTCTCTACCAGATTTTTCCATTTCAATCTCAGCAAGAGAATCATAAGCTTGTTGTGAGATATCTCGTATTTTGGGGGTATGAACATGGGTATCACCAATTTGCTCTTCCCTCTTTTTACCAGAAATGACAACATTGGAACCAATTTTGTTTTGGTCTTTCTTCATTTGTTCCTCAGTTTGATAAGCACCTTTTACATTCATTCCTTGGTTTTCCTTCTCAGCCACTGGATAAGACGACTTACCAGGTATTTCAAATGTGTCTGTTGTACTTGTCTCCTCTTCACTGCTTGAACCTGACTGCCTTGTAGTCCTATTATCAATTGTGCTCAAAAGATTCTGCTCTGAATTTCGATTCTCTTGATTACTCCATTCACTCGATCCTTTAGTTGGTTGATCTACCACAGTGCTGACTTCTTCTTCTCCATCAGATTTCTGCTTTTCAATTTCAGTAGGAGAATCATACGCCTGATGTGAGATGTCACGTATTTTGAGGGTATGAACATGGGTATCACCGACTTCCTCCTCCTCTCTTTGATAGGGCTATCATGGGAGACAACCCTGTATTTCTCTTTGTTTGTTTGTTGAGGTGTTTGATAAGTATCTTTTACATTTGTTCTTTGGCTTTCCTTGTCAACCACTGGATAAATTTTACCAGGTATTTCAAATGTGTCTGTTGTACTTGTCTCCTCTTCGCTGCTCGAATCTGTCTGCCTTCTAGTCCTATCATCAATTGTGCGCAAAAAGATTCTGCTCTGAATTTCGATTCCCTTGATTACTCCATTCACCTGATCCTACTGTTGGTTTGTTTATCACAGCACCAACTTCTTTTTCTCTACCATATTTCTCCTTTTCAATTCCAGTAGGAGAATCATAAGTCTGATGTGAGATGTCACGTATTTTGAGGGTATGAACATGGGTATCACCGACTTCCTCCTCCTCTCTTTCAGAGGGCTAACATCATGGGAGACAACCCTGTCTTTCTCTTTCTCTCTTTGTTGAGGAATTTGAAAAACATCTTTTACATTTGTTCTCTGGCTTTTGTTGTCAACCACTGGATAAGTTTCCCCAGGTATTTCAAATTGTTCTGTTGTACTTGTCTCCTCTTCACTGCTCGAACCTGTCTGCCTTCTGTCATCAGTTGTACTTAAAGGACTGTGTCCTGAGTCTCTAATCTTTTGATTACTCCAGTCATCCAATCCTTTAGTTGGTTGTTCAATCCCTTCTGCAGCGTTGCTACCAGACTTCTTCTTTTCTATTTCAATAGGAGAATCATAAGCCTGATGTGAGACATCTCGTATTTTGAGGGTATGGACATGCGTATCACTGACTCTCTCTTCCCATTCTTCTCCGGGGATTACAACATGGGAAGCAATTCTGTTTTTCTCTTTCTCCATTTGTTCAGGATTTTGATAAACACCTTTTACTGTCGCTCTTTGGTATTCCTGATCATCTGCCGAAGAAAGTTTGCCAGGCATTTTAAATACTTCTGTTATACTTGTTTCCTCTTCACTGCCTGAACCTGTCTGCCTCCTGTCATCAACTGCTTGCAAAGGATCAAAACATTCTTCTCTAATAGCCTTCTTGAAGGCAGGATGTGCATTTGCTTCTATAGATTCTTTGTGAGCTATCAAATCATTAGAATGACCGATAGAAACTGCGTTGGGCATCTCATACACTTCAGTGGTAATCCTTTCTTCCTCGCTGCTAGAACCGTTATCATTCCCCTGTTCTTTCTGTGCCTTTTTGGGATGATCTTGTGTTGAATAGTCATGGATACTTTTCAATTTAGAGTCTTCCCCGATCTTTAACATCATGACTCTGATTAACAGAAACAGTGTCTGGCATCTCATATACCTCTGTAGTGATTATTTCTTCGTCACTACTTGAATCTCTGTTCTCTTTCCTGAGATTCGTTTCATATGACAGATCATCAGTCTTATGAGACCTTGGTTTCTTGTCTGAGATAATAACATCAATCTTCTCATCCTTCTTGAGAGCATCTTTTTCACTGTGGGCTTTCTGCTTTTCTGGTTTCAAGGGACTGATATCCTTATTGCCATGAGTGTTTCTTTCTCTTCCTTTGCATGATCAGAACTGTGAGGTGGCCTTACACTCTGAGAAGAAATTGGAACATTAGACTCCTGTATGCTTTAGGAGAGACTGTTTCTCCTTGCAAGTGTGAATCTGAGGGTTCACTTTTCTCAAGCCTGTAAACATCATCAGACATGGCTACATCCTCACTAGGATCTCTGCGGTCTGTCTTGGGATAAGTGTACACATCAGTTGTAAAAACTCTTCTTCACTCGAGTCTAATTCCTTTCTCTTCTCTTCATCTGTGAGTGGAGGTTGAATGACTGTTGTTGGATATTGTATGTCTATAACATTTGTAGCACCTTCCTCACCACCAGATTTCCTCTTCTCAACTTCAGTGGAAGAATCAAAGATCTGATATGAGATATCTCGCACCTTGATTGTATGGGTGTGTGTATCGCTGACTTCCTCTTGTCTTTCATTGTCAATAACATGTGTAGCACCTTTATTTTCATGACTTGAAATTTGATTTAATTTATGAGGAAGCTCAGATGTAGAAAATTCATCCATTTGAACTGATTTCTTACAGGAGTCTTTTACAGTTGTTTTTTGTGGAACTGTAGGATCACGATGTACCAATCTCTTGTTTTTCTCAGTGGAAGAAAGGGAGACTGGACAACAGTTCCTCTCATGGGCACCTCAAATACCTCTGTGGCGGTGACTTCTTCTTCACTACTCGTATCTTTCTGATCCTCAAACTGGTTTGATTGGCTTGTTAGATCAGTAGTCACATTTCTTAACCCTTCATGCCTTCTGCCCTCTATCCTTTCATCTTTTTCGGGCTTGAATTTTGAAGAAGCCTCAAATCCTTCAGCTTGTAGATTTTCTGATGTTGGATTGTAAACATGTGAAACATGGGTGAGGTAAGAGCGATTTTTAGAGGAAGTTTCAAACACGTCAGTTGCAACAACCTCTTCATCACTGCTAGAATCTGTTTGCTGTTTCTTCTTCTCCAGCACCTGGAGGTACTTGATGAGCCTGATTTTTAGTAAGATCATCTTTTTGCCAAGTTTTAGGCTGGCTTGACTTTCCTTGTGGCCTTTCAGCCTGGGGAGGAAATTGTTGAGACAGGCTTGACGATAATTCTTCTCTGTTCTCTGGACTTGCCTCTTGTCTTTTCTCACTCCTAAGAGTAGTATGAGTTAGACCTGACTTCCTTGGCACAGGTACCACAACTGTTGTAGTTATCCTTTCTTCACTGTAAGAGTCATTGTTATCGTGTTCTTCTTGAGAACTTCTTAACTTTTCATTTTGTGCGATTCGGCCACTATGGGATCTCAGTGGCACTTCATAAACATCGGTAGACATAGATTCCTCTTCACTGCCTGAATCACTCACATTCTTCTTATTTTGCTCAAATGAGTGACGAGGTAATGTTTGATGAGGTTCATTTCCGGTTTGAAACCACTATTTGTGACTTTCTCAAAATTGTCTTTGTTTTCATGAGAAAATGTCATTGGTGTCTCAGATTTAATCTCAGTCTCGAATTTTGTCTTTAGGTCTCTACTATCATCCACAGCAAAGTTGGATTGAATGAGGATTTGTCATCTCTGACCAAGGTCCCTGGTATGTCAAATGTTTCCATTGAAGTAATTTCCTCCTCGCTGCTTGAGTCTCTTTGATCTTTGTTGTTGCTATCATTGACACCAGAATATTCAGAGCCTTTATCGCTGCTTTGTTTCCTATCAAACACATCTCTTGCTTTAACTTCTACTGCTGCCTTCTTACCCGTAATCTCTTCATCTGAGTAAAGGTCAGTTTTATGAACGTTATCTCTTTCTTCTTCTTCTTCAGTCTCACAACGAGATGGATTTCTTTGGGCGTGTTCACTTCTGGCTGATTTTCTCAGTGGATTCTCAAAAAAACTTCCACGGAGCTCACAGCCTCCTCACTGGAATCGCTATGTCTTGTGGTATCATCTTTCTCATCTGGACTCAACATAATGTGTTGTGATTCCCTTCATGTGATTTGGAAAGTTACTGTCCACTACAGTTTCTCTTTCCCTGTCCTTTACAACATTAGTAAGGTGAGGGTTAACACTTGCCTGCTGCTTGAGCTCTGCAGGTACCTGACCTTCTATTCTGTTTTCTTTGGGTTTTTTATCAGCATCATTCTTACGGGGCTCATGAAGAGCTTTATCTTTTGAAGATTTATCTGACACTTCAAAAACTTCCACAACGCTCACTTCATCCTCACTGCTTGAGCCACTGTGTTCTATCTGGCCTTTGATCAAACTTTCACAGGTAGCTGGTGGCTGTTGGAACTTGCTAGGCACTCTAGCTTTGACTTCCATGATGCCAGAGGATCCTCTGGCATCATAACTGCCATGATCTAAATAAGTAATGTCTTCACTTTTTGCCAAGTTTTGGTGAGTGCTTCTTCCAGTTTCAGCCTCCATTCTTCCATCATTGGAAATCATTTGATACAACCTGAGCATCATCAATGGATTCGAGATAGCCTGAATATTAGTTACTGCCCTTGTCCCTGCAAGTATCTCTTTCCTTCACTTTCTCCATATCAACAGTCGGCAATGGGATATCAGCAGAAAACTGAAGAGGTACTTTATATACATCAGTGGTCACAGTTTCTTCTTCACTGTTTGGTTCTGGCGATCCTTTCTCAGCATTACATTTTAGTTGGGACTGGGTAGAATAATGGGATGATTGTAAACTCTGTATGCCACTTTTGTCTGAAGCAGTGCCACCATCTCTTCCCGAGCGGTCCTGGTCTTTTCCCTTTTTCCAATGGTCATCACGGAGAGAAGCAGTCTCGGATTCATTGGCTGGACCTCTGTGTATTTTGTACTTATCAATCAACATCATTTCTTCATCACTATCTTCTCTCTTGTTTACCTCACCTTGATGACTATTAAGTTCATTATGATCATTTGAAAGAGCTGTTTGATTTCTGGTCAGTTTCTGTATAAGATATTTCAACAACCTCAGGCGTTGTCATTTCTTGCTCATTGCCTGAAGTGTTCCTGGTGGGGTCCATTTTATGGGTTCCTGAAAATGGATAAGATTCCTCATCAGACAATTTCTGATTCCAAACATTTTTTACATCAATACCAGACTCTGGCTGTGCAAGATCATGTATTCCACTTTTCTGACCCATGGGAAGCTCTCTGTGAAATATGTACTTCTCAGCAGATTTGACCTCTTCCTCACACCCGGACATTTGCACATGGTTCCCTGGTTTGTGCTTCTCAACATCTGAAAGTTGTGGAATGTTACTGTTGGAATTAGCAGATTGGTCAAGTGCTCCATCATGACTTGGCAATGATTCTGGATGTTGGGCAAATTTTCCTTCTGTAGTCCCATCTGGAGCTGTACTTACACTTCTTTCATCAGACACAGGGGAACTTTGAGGTAGCCGAATGCTTTCAGTAATAGTTACTTCTTCCTCTGAGCTTGAATCTTGTCTGTATTGATCAAAAGAGCTCAAATCTTGAGACACTGGGGCATTCTGTCCTGGTGCACGTGACGATGAAGTCATTTTCTCTGAAACAGCAGCTGAAGTTCTATTTCCTTCATTCTGACCCTTGCTGTGTTCAAACTGTTTATTTCCCGTCTTTGTGGCATCATCAATAAAAGAATTGTCTTTAGACCCTCCTTCATCAATGCACTCTGATTGTGAGCCAGGTGATCTTCTTGTCATTTCATTTCCCTGAAGGTCAGAAGGATGTGCATGTTCTACATTTTGTGCAGTCATTTCTTTCATTGCATTCTGGGGTCGCTGAGTGTTTTTATCAGCAGCAACTGAAACTTGTACAGCATGGGAAACCATTGTATATACACCTGTCTGAGTAGACGAAGTCACCATTTGCTCATCTACACCCATAGGTTCAAGATTGGTGTTCTCTCCTTGATCTTTTCTAAGACTTGTTTGTGTTTCTTCATCTCTAATCTTTATTACAATTTTATTGCCCATGTCTTTGCCTCCAGACCTTGACGTTTGGGTCCATGTTTCACTTTGATCTTCTTTGCTACTGTCCATGTCCGTCATTGTTACACAGTCAACATGAAGACCACTTTCTGGAGACAGTATGAATGATCGTGTCACTTGATCCTTTTCAGTATCCACAGTTCCTTTTCTTCCTTTTATAGAGACTGGATTCATGTCCAAATCCCTTAGGGATTCTGTTGTAATTGGCTGTCTCAGGCTTGCTGATTGCATCTGCAGTTGGCTTGAGGTGAAAGACTCAGTAGTAGATGGTTCATTCACATCTGAAACTTTATGCTCAGCGGAGCATTTCTTTCTTGTTGAGCTTGAAGGTATTCCTCTAATATTTTCTTTTGCAATTCTGGGGACAAATAAATACTCTCAGAGTCAACATCAGGTCCTGATACACCTTGAGCTCCTGATGCATTGATCTTCACAACTTGTCCATCAACAGCTTGGCTCACTACGGATTCGTCTGTCTTATAAGTCTTCTTCCTTGGAGACAACTCACGGCTGCTGAGTGTTTGACCATTTATAGTAGATGTATTAAGACTGTCATCTGAATCATCTAATTCTCCAGCTGGAAGCCATGGAACCTGATTCTGAATATTTTTTAGCATGCTTTTACTTTCTCTTACCATCTCTGAAACATTAAGCCAGTTCTTTGTGTCTTCTGTGGCTTGGAAGGTGTGGTAAGAATCCTGACTGCTGTCATCAGGTAAACAACTGATTGTTTGCATTTCTGGATGTAGTGTTGGTGATGTTTCTACCCCAGAGTATGATGTCGCTACAGTTTGACACCCATTTTCAGCCTGAATTGGTTGCACGCAGTTTTGAACTCTTTGAAATAGGGTGTTCCGATTCGACTTCAGATCGAAAGTAGCTGTCACTAGAATATTCTGAAGATTCACTCCCCGAGAAGAATAAATTTGGTCTGGTGACAAGGCATCTGTGGATTGAGTCATATTCACAAGTTGAAGGTAGGCCTCCTGCTCAAAGCCTTTGAAGTCACGAGATGAGATGGTTTTCAGAAACTGGAAGCCAACTGTTGATACATTTGACACAATGGAAGCATGTCGTAATGGTATTAAATCAGGATCGCTTATGTCACTACCGCACACATTGTATTCAACATCGGCATCTGTGTCAGCAACAATTATGTTTGGTGGAAAGATTTGCTCAGAAGAATTCATTTTATTATCACTGCCAACATTGACAATATCAGCTGACCGTGACTGGTGCCAACTGTCCTTGCCGAATTCTTTGTGCTCTCTGGTGGTAAATATCATCCAAAGATGCTGCTCTATCAAACAAGGAGGCATCATATCTTTATAGCCAGAGTATTTCCATGGAGTGTTTGAGTCAAAGTCACTACTTGTGTGCAAACTGTCAGCTGACTTACTGTATGAAAGCTGATGTAAATCTGATGTTCCCGAAGACATCGTATGAGAATACCTTCTTGGACTATGCTGCGCATAAGTGTCAGATATCTGTTGAGACCCTGTTGCTCTGTCCACATAAACAAAGTAGATACTATCATCTGACTCATTTGCATGAGTAGTATTTTCTTTTATCACCTGCCATATCATCAGATTTTGCCTTGACAACCTCGTTTATTTCATTTCTAGTCTTAGAGCTTGTCTTTCAGGCACAATTGATTCGGATGGAGATTTCTGCTGAAGCATCCGTTTCTTGGAAATGTTATTGAACATAGCATCAAGAGCACTTCTTTGACCAGACATCCTACTCAAATTTTCTAAACTCTGCTCTGCTGAAAGAAAAGCTCTTGCCATTTGGAGTTTCTTTATCTGTTCTTCTGACATATTTTCAATATTGCTCTCCACAATATCTGGCTCCATCTCCATGTCATATTTTTCTGAGTCAGGATTCAACATTTGCTCCTGAAGAAGAGCAAAGTGTAATTTTTCTTCATCAGCACTATGAAATGAATCATTAGAGACATCTGTTTGTTGCTCCAAGTGTTGTTGTAGCCTGGATTTTAAAACTCCTTCAGGGGTAGACTGGTGGAGACCCCTTGAAGCCAAATCCATGTCAAATCCTCCTTCAGATCTGTCATGAGGTGACATTCTTGATTCTAGGATGACAGCTGCTCTTTCTGCAATACTGTCTTCCAGGTCCTTTGCATGATGCGCTTTCTCAAGTCCAGCAAGGTCATCCATGGAGCTGGTCAATCTTCCAAGAATTCTCCTCCTATGGTGTGCCTTGTGGGATGATGCCAGAAGTAAGGGATATCTTCTGATTGCTAAAATTGCATTGACAAGTCTTTCTGGAAACCTCCTTGAGCAGTTGGAAGTGGTAAGTCATAGCCCTCATGTAATGCATCAGAATTGACCTGTTTTAAGATGTCTCTGAATTCTTCTTGAGATATATTCCCCTCAACCATAGGAACATTATGTTCGCTAAATGCATCTCCTAGCAGTTCATTTCCTCTCTGAGATCCACTTTCATATTATTTCTTGACTGTTAAAATTGTGGGATGAGATCTCAACTGGAAAAGATTCTTTATTTGAGATTCCTGGCTGAGTTGCCTTTGACCATTTGTTTTCTCCTTTGTTGGAGATGAAAACTCACTAATTTCTTTCTTGCTGATGTAGGTGACAAAAGTACTGAATCCTGGAATGGAGAAACAATTTCCTCTGCATGTACAGTGATCAGAGAGCTAAGGTCTTGAGGCAAAATGTATCTGGCTGGTGATCCCTTCAAACAGCTTCCTCGCGGAACACGGATGCTGATTCTGGTTCAGTGTAGTCTGAACTAATGGCTGAATCACTAAGGCTGCGAACCCTCCTTTTGCAGGCGAGCTATTGTCTTCTTTACCTCTTTCTTTAATACTTGCCTCACTGTATCATCGTTTAAGAAGAAAATCACCGTCAGCTTTTCATCTCCATTTTTAGGGGATAATGCCAGGCTTAAGTCTCTCATTGTTGTGCTGTAATTTTTTTGGAGCATGGGCTGAAAGTGGAACATTACTGAATGGCTGGACTTTCCTGATGAACTATAGATTCCTTTCTGTCTTGGTGATTCCTGGGGAGTTTTTGTATTCAGAAGAATCTGAACTGCCTCCAGTTTTGAATGAAGCATTGGATTCATTACTCACTGCTGTCTGATCTGGGCTTAAATAAAAATCTTCTCCTGACTCAGTGGTAAAGAATGTATCCTGATCATCTGATAAAAAGGAATAATGACCAGAAGAGGCAGTAACTGAAGGTGAGACTGCATTGAAACTAGACCATGAAGCATTAAAACTGTCAGTAGAAGCATCAGGATGATATCCTGACAGAGTTGAATTAAGGCGTTCATTTCTTGCACTATCCGTTGCTTTGCCGTCCTAATTGGTCGCTGGTAACTTTCCCCACACATTCTGGAGAGCTGATGAAGGGTCTTAGAGACTTATCATACTCTTCAGGATCAGGTGAAAGGATAACTGAATCTTCAAGGAACTTGCATTATCAGTCTTATTCTTTGAAGAGATTTCAGTTCTTAACTTCTGACTACGTTCCATGTGCGATGGTAATATAATCTCCTCCGTTAGGCCTTGTTCTGTTACATCCGATGGTTTTCTAACTTTTTTATGAATTATGTCATCTGCTAGAGTTTCATCACGTCCTTTTATTGATGCTGACTGTTTCTCATTACCACTGACCTTAGGACGTTTGGCTTGATTATGATGAGATTCTGTTGTAGGCAACGTTGATGATTCAATATCTACCATTGATGTCCAGTCTCTATCAACACTTCTTCTCTCGATAGAGCTCTCCCGGCTTATGTCCTCACCAAGCTTGTCTTGTTCATACCTCATGGCATGGCTTTCTTTATACATGTTCTCACTAATGATAAAACCTGCATCATCCACATTGGCATTTTTATCTATCGTGATTACTCTATCTTTGACAACTGATGTGTGTGTGTCTACTCTGTAAATATCTTTGTCTCTGTCAGGTTTATTTTGATTGTGTCCGGCGTATTTCTTATTGATTCCTCATGGCTTCTGCTTTTTTTCTCCATCTCCAATGGGATGAGCGTTATATTCTGTTTTTGCGACATTGTACAAATAATTAGTTTCATCTTGATTGATTGTCACTTGAAACTTCACATTGTCTTTATGATCTCCAGAGGTTAAATTCGGGTTGTCTCGAGTTGTAGTCTTCTCTCCTTTTATCATCTTTTCTTGTCCTTGCATCACACCTCTATCTGGAAACAAAGCAGGGTTTGAAGACTGTACCCCTTCTGCTTCCATGTTTTCACACTCTTCCTGACCCTGGACTAATTCATCTTCAAGAAGTCCATATTTGGAATGTAGATTTGTAAGTTTTTGCTGTTGTTTGTCCCCAACATTTTTTCCATTTACTTTTTTCTCTTTAACCATGGAAGGAGAGTCTGTGAACTTTTCTCCACCGTGGCTGGCATCATCACTGTGTTCATTGACAGGCAAGTATGAGTCATTGGCCCAAACTTCAGGAGGCTTAATGGATAAGTTCCAGACTTTGCCATCACCAGGCATAGCCTGTTCAAGATTACCAGAACCATTTTTGTTTTGTTCGCCAACAAGGCCTACTCTGATGTTTACATCCGGTGCGAAATCACTGCCATCCCGACCCCAAACTGTGACAGA
>JAXRKP010002155.1:0-5000 GCA_037039925.1 Doris montereyensis | reverse complement strand
CTGTAGTTACAAGTCGAAACAAGGTTTAATAAAGCCATGCGAAACGAAAGCCAGAACTGTAGGGAATGTTGGAAAAGAAAACGACACAATTAAAAACAGCGTAGCTTGATTGATTATTTGTTTCCTGTATTAACACTGCGAGAAATAAAACATTTGAAATGTATTTATTTGTTCAATTATTCATTAATTAATATTCATGTACTTATTTATTTATGTGATAGCCGTAGCTTCATCATTTCCCGCTGTTATGCATAGTTACATAGCGTGGCCCAACACGGTTCGTCTGTGTGAAAATCGTGTAAGAAAACTGTATTTCTAGAATTATTTATTTGACCTTTTGCTTTCAGTCCCTTACAAAGTAGGAAAGTATATATAATAATTGTGTTACTTCGAACATTCTTTGAAGGAGCCAACGTAAGGGAGAAAGTTGTTGTTCAGCTTGGTAAGAAGAAGAAAAAAAGAATTTACAACCACGAAACGAGCGGAAGCAGATCAAAGGGCAACGGTGGTTGGTCGATTTAATAAGTCGAGAAAGGACAGGCTTTATACATGTATTTCATTGCAACAATGGCATTCTATAGCACGGGTAATACAGTTGAAGCCTGATTGGCATGAAGGAAGAGGCCGAACAAGCAGCCAGCAAAGAGGAAAGAGAGAGAGAGAGAGAGAGAGAGAGAGAGAGAGAGAGAGAGAGAGAGAGAGAGAGAAAGAGAGAGAGAGAGAGAGAGGGGGAGGGGAGAAAAGGATGAATAGAGAGAGAGAGAAAATGATAGATCAGATAGATAGATAGATAGATAACGACAGCGAGAGAGAGAGAGAGAGAGAGAGAGAGAGAGAGAGAGAGAGAGAGAGAGAGAGAGAGAGAGAGAGAGAGAGAGAGAGAGAGAGAGAGAGAGAGAGAGAGAGAGAGAGAGAGAGAGAGAGAGAGAGAGAGAGAGAGAGAGAGAGAGAGAGAGAGAGAGACAGAGAGAGAGAGAGAGAGAGAGAGAGAGAGAGAGAGAGAGAGAGAGAGAGAGAGAGAGAGAGAGGAGAGAGGAGAGGAGGAAGAAATATATATAGAGAGAGAGAGAGAAAGAGAGAGAGAGAGACGAGAGAGGGAGAGGAGGGAGGGAGAGAAATATATAGAGAGAGAGGGAGAGAAAGAAAGCAGGAAGAGAGAGCGAGAGAGAGAGCGAGAGAGAGAAGAGAGAGAGAGAGAGAGAGAGAGAGAGAGAGAGAGAGAGAGAGAGAGAGAGAGAGAGAGAGAGAGAGAGAGAGAGAGAGAGTAGCAAAGTATTAGACCAGGAGTTGAGGAGGAGGAGAAACAAGGAGGAGGCTTCACTCTCTGTCTTATGCACGTAGGGCCTACCTACCTACATACACAATAAATATGTCTTCAAAATGGAAGACAATGCAACATGATACAATAACCTATTGTATTGCTCTCATGTTGATATCCATAACAATCTGCAAAGAGGACACTGTTGTTAAAATAATCATGAAAAGGAATTTAGTTCCCCCAGACGCTAGAGATCGATAAATTATAGCCCCCCCTTACCACTAAAGCTTCAGATCGGACGGCTTTTAAAAAGTTGACTGTCCGCCTATCATTTACATTGAATCGTCCTGCTCCTGGAACTGTTGTACCGAATCTTCTTCCACTAACGATAAGAAGATCGGTCGAACAAGAGGCTATGTGGTATCAATGGCAGTCGAATAAGAACGAGACTATGTGCGTTTTATTGTAGATCTAGATCTAGATCTATATCTATATAAATCTAAATTTGTAAACCAGTCAAGCTTGTTATCGTGATTCTTTTTCAAGTCAAATGTGCACTTACCAATCAAACCCCTTAACAGAAAATGTTTGCTTTTTATTGTAGGAAACAATTACATTTATAAATTTGTCCAAAAATGACAATGTGAATGATAAGAACAGGTACTATTTTGCTTGCGTATACATTTATAGTGTGTATAAGAATGATATATGACAAAACGTGAACATGACAAAACGTGAACATGACAAAACGATAATATTGTAATGTGATACCAAAGTAACGTGCCTGGTTTGTTTTTTGTTTTTGCTTTTGTTTTTTTTTGTTCTTGCTGTTGTTGTTGTGGGTTTGTTTGTCTTGGTTTTCCTTGGAGCGGGGGGAGGGGGGGGGTTCTTGGGGGTTTTGTTGGGGGGGGGGACAACAAAATTTTACCTATCTTGTTATCTAGCTCATGGGCAGCAATGAATGTAATTTGCCGATCAAAGTAAAAACTCGATCGCATAATAAAAGCCTTTAAATCACTCAGTCCTTCTGCTAATCAGAACATGACTTGATGTAGATCTACCAATGTTAGATCATAATTAAAACCATCGAAGTTTTTTTCGGGGTTTTGTTACAAGAATAGGATACGAAATATTTGAGTCAAATTATTCAACTTCCATACTTGGAGGGTGACGTAAAATACTATCATTTATTATGGCTCGTGCTTTCGGTCTAGCCGGAGTACACAAAACAGTAAGCCAGCTGTTTTTGATGGATTGAACGAGGAAAACATGAAACATAACTGACAAAACAAACAAAATTAAATTGAGAAAGAAATGAGATGACTAGGATGATAATATGGTACACAGCTGGGCAGACGAGGTGTAGACATATCGATTGATTGAATGTAACAATCAGTTGAGTTGTATTATAGTTAATATTATGTTTATTTCGTGAAACTTTATAGCAGTGTTCGTGGAGTTGATTAACTGGAAACAGTGTAAAGTGTAAAACTTTAAACGAAATGAAAAGAAAAAAAAATGGGCCCTAACGGTACACCTACACATTACAAATCGCCTGCAGTTAAAAGGGAAAAGATATAAATTATACGCACATTATTCATTGGTTTGTTAGGTTTGATTGATTGATGGATTGAAATTTACCCAAATCCATCAAATGCAGTGATTTCAAGGTGAATTAAGAGGAAACAGCAAATTGAAAGAAATATGTGAAAGAGTGAAAGGAAAAGTAGGATCTACCAGTATATCCCGCAAACCGCCCACGGGTTGTTAGGTACATAGATTTAGGTATAACAGGTCACATAACAGAATTTCAAGCACATTTTAAAACATGAAGGTAAGCACGCATTACTCTGGGAAATAGAAAAAGAAACACTAATCGTTTCAAAGTAATCCATTTTGTCGCCGTTTCAAGGGGCTCTCTCGGAGCTCAACCGACCCATGTCCCATTTTGAAGAAGAAGAAGAAGAAGAAGAAGAAGAAGAAGAAGAAGAAGAAGAAGAAGAAGAAGAAGAAGAAGAAGAAGAAGAAGAAGAAGAAGAAGAAGAAGAAGAAGAAGAAGAAGAAGAAGAAGAAGAAGAAGAAGAAGAAGAAGAAGAAGAAGAAGAAGAAGAAGAAGAAGCATAAAGCATGCATTACTCTGGGAAGAAAACAATCGTTTCATGAGTCCGTAAACCATTTGTCGCCGTTTCAAGGGTACTCTCGGAAAGCTCAACCGACCAATCCCATTTCAAGAAGAAAGAAAGAAGCCATTTGTCGCCGTTTCAAGGGCTCTCTCGGAGAACCGACCCATGTCCCATTTTTGAAGAAGAAGAAGAAAAAGAAGAAGAAGAAGAAGAAGAAGAAGAAAAAGAAGAAGAAGAAGAAGAAGAAAAGAAGAAGAAGAAGAAGAAGAAGAAGAAGAAGAAGAAGAAGAAGAAGAAGAAGAAGAAGAAGAAGAAGAAGAAGAAGAAGAAGAAGAAGAAGAAGAAGAAGAAGAAGAAAAAAAAGAAGAAGAAGAAGAAGACGGACTGCTAAACCTGGATAGGGTAAGAGGGTAAAAATGAGTAAAGCTGGGGTGGTCTTATTGGTTCCCTATGTAAACAAAGCGATTTATAGTTTGTATTTATCTTTCGTGACAATTATTGAATAGCCCCTCCAGGGATAAAGTCACACTTAAAAGGTCCATATCACGATGAAAAGCATTTAAGCTAATATTTATGCAGAAAATACAGAATCTATTCACACTAATTATCACAATATTACGTCCACGAAGTGCATACAATCTAAAATCGAAAAACTTCTTGATGAAGAAAATCACATAATAAATAATATAATATCCGTGGAATAAATTTTCAAAAGATTTCAGTGTATATTATATCATTTTAAATACACACACTTCACCTAGCTCTAGAACACTTTACGCACACACAAACGCACAACAGCTCTGAAGTTTGAAAGACATTTCCCCATAAGGCAAGCCAGCCCAGTGTGCCACCAAAGAGACATTTGACAAGCCACGAAATCCATGATCGTCTCTCGGTATTATCACGCCAGGTGACAGACCTGATAGTGGGAGGAGCAATGGTGAGTGTGTGTGTGTGTGTGTGTGTGTGTGTGTGTGTGTGTGTGTGTGTGTGTGTGTGCGAAGAAAGAGAGAGACAGGAGAGGGGAGGGGGAGGGACAGAGAGTGGGAGAGAGGAGGGAAGATAGAGAAAGAGTGGAGAGGAGAGAGAGAGAGAGAGAGAGAGAGAGAGAGAGGAGAGAGAGAGAGAGGAGAGAGAGAGGAGAGAGAGAGAGAGAGAGAGGAAAACTTATAGTGGGTTTGATGAAATGATTATCATGACTTTTGAGAGAGTAGGGGTTGGTGTGGGGGAGGCTGGGCGTAATATTGTGAGCACTAAAGCATGCAAAATGTAAAAGCTTGAGTACGTAATATGAATAATATTATCTCTCTCTCTCTCTCTCTCTCTCTCTCTCTCTCTCTCTCTTCTCTCTCTCTCTCTCTCTCTCTCTCTCTCTCTCTCTCTCTCTCTCTCTCTCTCTCTCTCTCTCTCTCTCTCTCTCTCTCTCTCTATCTCCTCCCTCCCTCCCTCCCTCCCTCCCTCCATCTCCCTCTCTCTCTCTCTCTCTCTCTCTCTCTCTCTCTCTCTCTTCTCTCTCTCTCTCTCTCTCTCTCTCTCTCTCTCTCTCTCTCCTCTCTCTCTCTCCTTCTCTCTCTTTCTGGTTTATGGGCACATTCGTTGTCAGCTTTTTTTCTCTTTCT
>JAXRKP010002154.1:50000-60000 GCA_037039925.1 Doris montereyensis | reverse complement strand
ATTGATATTGATATACATATATATATATATATATATATATATATATATATATATATATATATATATATATATATATATATATATATATAAATAAGCTGTCCTTTGGCATATTGATATTGATACACATACACATATATATATATATATATATATATATATATATATATATATATATATATATATATATATATGCAAAGCTACCCTTTGGCATATTGATATACATATATATACATATACATATATATCCATATGCAAAGCTACCCTTTGGCATATTGATATACATATATATATACATATATATACAAATTGATATTGATATATATACTACAAAGCTATCCTTTGGCATATCCATATTGATATACATACATACATATATATTACATATATATATATATATATATATATATATATATATATATATATACAAAGCTACCTTTACATATTGATATTTGGCATATTGATATTGATATATATACATATATACAAAGCTACCCTTTGGCATATTGATATTGATATATATACATATATACAAAGCTACCCTTTAAGTATATTGATATTGATATGATATACATATATATATATACAAAGTTACCCTTTGGCATATTGATATTGATATATGATATATATATACATATATACAAAGCTATATTGATTTGATATTGATATTGATATACAAAGCTACCCTTTGGCATATATATTGATACACCCTTTGGCATATTGATATACATATATATATATATATATATATATACAAAGCTACCCTTTTGGCATATTGATATTGATATACATATATATATATATATAAAGCTGTCCTTTATATATATGATTGATATATATATATATATATATATATATATATATATATATACAAAAAGCCACCCTTTAAGTATATTGATATTGATATATATACAAAGCACCCCTATATATATATACAAAGCTTACCCTTTGGCATATTGATATTGATATTGATATATATATACATATACCCTTTGCACATATATATACATATACAAAGCTACCCTTTGGCATATTGATATACATATATATATATATATATATATACAAAGCTACCTTTTGGCATATCCATATTGATATACATATATATATATATATATATATATATATATATATATACAAAGCTACCCTTTGGCATATTATATTGATATATATATATATATACAAAGCTACCCTTTGGCATATTGATATTGATATATATATACATATATACAAAGCTACCCTTTGGCATATTGATATTGATATATATACATATATACAGAGTTACCCTTTGGCATATTGATATTGATATTGATATATATATACATATATACAATAGCTACCCTTTGGCATATTGATATTGATATACATATATATACATATATACAAGCTACCCTTTGGCATATTGATATTGATATACATATATATACATATATATATACAAAGCTACCCTTTGCATATTGATATACATACATACATATATATATATATACAAAGGTACCCTTTGGCATATTGATATTGATATACACATATATATATATATATATACAAAGCTACCCTTTGGCATATTGATATTGACATACATATACATACACATATACATATATATACAAAGCTTCCCTTTGGCATATTGATATTGACATACATATACATACACATATACATATATATATATATATACAATTTACCCTCAGGCCCCCAATAGTTTGGACTACACTAGACATCTCAAAATCGTTTTCATTTCCAGAATTTCTCTGCCACAAATGATGTTCAACTAAGGACATTTTCATTGTTTCCACGATTTTGAGTAGAATTTTCATTCATCTAGGCCGCCATTTTGAACAGATTTAAAATTGAAAAGTTTGGAATCGTGTCTTTCACTTCCATCCTCGTAATCTCAATAGCGAGTACTAACTCAATCTAATAATCGTATCAGTGTTTAACAAGCATGTTTCTTTGTTAATAGTTTGGTTTTTTTCCAGAGGGTCGATCTGTTGAATAAAAGCCAAGCGTTTGGAATGTAACGTGAGAGTCGTTGAGTAGCCAGCCCACCACACACGAAACACAACCACCTAATCACCGTCCCTAATCTCATTATTACACGATCGATTACGCAAAGCAATTTTTGTTCTTTTGACCACCCACGACGCTTAATCAGGTCGAACGATACACAAACAAACCAGAAGACGCGTTCCCGTCTTACCATCCGGTGTGTATGGGTTTTAGATGTCCGAAATGATTCTCTCTCTTTATCAGTTCCATCTTACCATCCGGTGTGTATGGGTTTTAGATGTCCGAAATGATTCTCTTTCTTTATCAGTTCCCATCCTTACCTTCCGATTTATATGGGTTTTAGATGTCCGAAATGATTCTCTTTCTTTATCAGTTCCCATCCTACCTTCCGATTTATATGGGTTTTAGATGTCCGAAATGATTCTCTCTTCTTTATCAGTTCCCATCCTACCTTCCGGTGTATATGGGTTTTAGATGTCCGAAATGATTCTCTTTCTTTATCAGTTCCCATCTTACCATCCGGTGTGTATCCGAAATGATTCTCTCTCTTTATCAGTTCCCATCTTACCATCCGGTGTGTATGGGTTTTAGATGTCCGAAATGATTCTCTTTCTTTATCAGTTTCATCTTACCATCCGGTGTGTATGGGTTTTAGATGTCCGAAATGATTTATCTCTCTTTATCAGTTCCCATCTTACCATCCGGTGTGTATGGGTTTTAGATGTCCGAAATGATTCTCTTTCTTATCAGTTTCCATCTTACCATCCGGTGTCTATGGGTTTTAGATGTCCGAAATGATTTTCTTTCTTTATCAGTTCCCATCCTACCTTCCGATTTATATGGGTTTTAGATGTCCGAAATTATTTTCTTTCTTTATCAGTTTCCATTCTACCTTCCAGTGTATGGAATCTAGAATTCTGAAATTATTCTTCTCCAGGCTACCCTGTCCTGACATTTTCTGTTTCCTTCTTTGCAGGTTTATTTTCATTGCTTTAATGTCTCTTTTTTATCTTCCCACTTTCTCCGAGCTTCTGCCTTTTTGTCTTTTACGTTTGGTTTTAGTACTGTATGCTTATTTAGCTATTCTCTTATCATTCATTCTGTTTACAAGCCCAACCTATCTGAGATGGTTCATTTTTCCTTTGTTTTGCATGCAGCTTGCTAAGGTTTGATCCTTTATTGACGCGTTTCTGATTTTGTCTCTTCTAGTTTTCCCTACCACCCTTTTGATATACTTCATTTGAGCTGCCTGTACTCTACTGTATTCCTCACTCTAAGGTCCAGGTTATAGCCATTGCGGAGAGTAGGACAATAAACCGTGTTGTATACTGCCATTTTGGTTGTTGTTGACAATTCTTGTTTACCTACAAATACCTTTCCTAGATTGTTATAAAATGTCATTGCCTTTCGGATTCTATGGCTGCTTTTTTCTCTTAGTTTTCCCCTCGGAGCAAGTGTAGCTTCTAATTTCTCTCTGCTCAGTTGAAGATTTTGTGCTTTAGTTTCCCAAGTTACTAGCATTGTTTTGGTATTCTTTGCGTTTATTTTCATTTCTCTTATATTTTAGTTCATTGTTCAGCAAGTTGATTTTATACTGAAAGGCCCCTTTTTTGATTTTCGAAATAGAGCTAAATCATCAGCAAATGAAAGCACTGATAGATTTGCCGGTTTGATTTTTGCATGTACTGACACTAATTTTCTTCATTGTTGAGAAAGCCCTTGCAACTGAATCCGTAAATGTGATAAGCAAAAGAGGGATGCAGCCCAATATCACTCCTGCATCTACATCAAATTTTTCAAATAGATTTCAGTTTCTCATGTTGGTTTATTGTAAAAACTTTTAATGGCTTCTGTTAAATGCTGCTCTACATTATGTTATTTTTTTAAGAATATCATAGTTAATTCCTTCTTACTGTATAAAATGCTTTTCTAGGTCAATAAACAAAAGTGCAAGTCAATGCTTCTTTCATGGAATCTTTCTATGATTTGTCTCATAGTAAATTTATGGTCCTGTACATTTCTTCCTGGTCTGTATCCGCTCTGATGGTATTTAATCTGATCTTCCACTCTTTTCCTCATCCTCATTTCTAATATCCTGGCATAAACTTTTCCTGGTATGCTTAGTAGTGATATCCCTCTATAGTTTGAGCATTCCACAGTTGACCTTTTCTTGTGTATTGGTACAATCGGTCCCTGTTTCAACTTACATGCTTATTAACATATTGAATGCAATATTTTGTCTGCCTCTCCCAGAGAGCCACAGAGAGACAGACATACAGACAAAAACAGACAGACAGATACAGACAGACAGACAGAGACAAACATACAGACAGAGAGGGAGAGAGAGGGAGAGAGATAGACAGACAGACAGAAATAATTTAAGTTTTTGAAGTGTTTTGTGTAAAATGACTTCCTTTCGTGATTTCTTCCTGTGGGATTTTCTGGGGATTTGGTTGTCTAGAGGTAAGGTGTCAGCTTCCCGAATGAAAGGTTCACGGTCACATTTTCTCTTTCATTTATGTTTGTGTCAACACTTTTCACTGTGGTGAACAACATACTAATTCTGTTTATAAAACGCCCCAGTGTGTGTGTGTGTGTGTGTGTGTGTGTTTTTGTCTATTTATTTTGTACGGGTTTTCATACGTGTGTGTGTGTGTGTTTGTGTGTGTGTGTTTTGTCTATTTATTTTGTAAGGGTTTTCATACGTGTGTGTGTGTTTGTGTGTGTGTGTGTGTTTGTCTATTTATTTTGTAAGGGTTTTCATACGTGTGTGTGTGTGTGTGTTTGTGTGTGTGTGTTTGTCTATTTATTTTGTAAGGGTTTTCATACGTGTGTGTGTGTGTGTTTGTGTGTGTGTGTGTGTTTGTCTATTTATTTTGTAAGGGTTTTCATACGTGTGTGTGTGTTTGTGTGAGCATGTGTGACTTACTTATGTAAGACAGAAGTCCATACGTTGAGATTACAACGGGTCAGAATTACCTATGGTACCATGATCTTTGCTTTCTAAAGCAGCCAGTGAGTAACAGTTGATAGCACCACAAGAAATATGAATTCGTTTCTGTGTTGACTGAGCACAGACATTGATATCAGATCTGAGATCTAAAGGAGAAGGCAAGATGGAATTTCAAAATGGAAAGCCGATATATCTGTGACGTGTGCTTACCTCGTCCCTGAGTCAGCGGATGTAACGTTGGCACTCAAATAAATGTGGTGTAGCAATAGGAGGCATTGGTTGTAGACTTAAGTCACGAGCTGTGAATTTGTATCACTAAGCACGGATGACTTGACGACATTCGGAAATTTGATAGCTGTCATATGTAAACGCCAACCCGATCTTCTCTTCGTCCCCCACCACCATCACCGCCATACATGAAAGAAATATGAAAATAGGGACAGAAAAGAACAAGTAGAAACAATGGGAAAAAGAGAAAGAAATGAGAGAAAGAAAAGGAGAAAGCATTGCGTAGCTAGATGCCCAACTGAAACACATCACGTGACCTTTTTGTTTTCTTTCCCGTTCAGTTCAGTGTGAAATCAGATAGCAGGCGGTTCCTGGCAAACGTCCATCTCACAGACACGCGTAACACAGCAATGGAGATGTAAAGGAAGGCCAACGGAGGAGGGTCTTGTTGTACATACATTAGAAACAAGAGCATCCATTACCTTCAGGAAACATTACCATCAGAGCATCCATTAGAAATTGCCCCATTACCATCAGGGTACAAGAGCGTGAATTGGAAATTGCCACATTACCATCAGGGTACAAGAGAGTCCATTGGAAATTGCCACATTACCATCAGGGTACAAGAGAGTCCATTTGAAATGGCAAAGATGTTGATGTGTAGACTACAACGCATGTGGCTTCCGTTTTATTCCTGTATTCAAAGGAGATAAGTTTGAATAAGATTTGATATGATATAATTTTACCCACATCCACAGCTAAAGTTATATCGGGGTTTTGGGTAGGAACCCATTACATTTTGGCTGAGGGGCCGGTACTTTGCCTCTGGACTATCACGTCCCTATAACAAGGCAAGGAGGAAGAGACATACAATCTTGTCTTGCTTGGTTTTTGGTGCAAAGGAGAATGCGGAAAGTATTTTAAGATAATACAATC
This sequence comes from Doris montereyensis, assembly GCA_037039925.1. Taxonomy (NCBI): domain Eukaryota; kingdom Metazoa; phylum Mollusca; class Gastropoda; order Nudibranchia; family Dorididae; genus Doris; species Doris montereyensis. The sequence continues at coordinate 53,876 of JAXRKP010002154.1, read as the reverse complement.
TCATCTTGCTGGTTTTTGGTACAAACGAGTATGCGGAAGAGACATACAATCTCATCTTGCTGGTTTTTTGGTACAAAGGAGAATGAGGAAGAGACATACAATCTCATCTTGCTGGTTTTTGGTACAAACGAGAATGAGGAAGAGACATACAATCTCATCTTGCTGGTTTTTGGTACAAAGGAGAATGAGGAAGAGACATACAATTTCATCTTGCTGGTTTTTGGTACAAAGGAGAATGAGTAAGAGACATACAATCTTATCTTGCTGGTTTTTGGTACAAAGGACAATGAGGAAGAGATATACAATCTCATCTTGCTGGTTTTTGGTACAAAGGAGAATGAGGAAGAGACATACAATCTTATCTTGCTGGTTTTTGGTACAAAGGAGAATGAGGAAGGGATATACAATTTCATCTTGCTGATTTTTGGTACAAAAGACAAGACATGGCTTCAGTTTATTAAAAAATCAGACCATAAACTCTGATTGTAGGCGCCTGTGTATTTGCATTGCATATAATTATGGAATATTCCTTGGCAGTATTGGAAAAAACTCAATGTTCTGAAAACCATTCCGCCTGATGCAAATGGCGAAGGCAGATAAGCATAGTTACTATGTCTTAAACACCATGCTATTTAAAGGTTTTAAGTCTTGTCACAGAAGTCAGATAATCATAAAGGAATAGTTGACAATAGAGTCAGAAGTGACCTAAGACAGTGTATAACATTTATCCCCCAGTAAGTCATTTCATTCAAGTCCTTCTCAATTTCCCGGGGAGCACATAACTACCGGTTGGTTAGGTGCTGCATACTAGCACTCAGACAAGATCCTATAGTGCCTATGGCTTGGTACTTATTTACCCCTGAGCCGAGAGGATTGTAGAGTGAATTAAGATCTCTTAGAGTACAAACGCCTTCACAAATAGAACAGTAATAAGTCAGGGTTTTGAACCAACGTCATGGAGATTACAAAACCACTGTACTACCGATGACGCCACACCTTGTGAGTGTCGTCTATGCCTGTCTCTCATCTCAATGGCTGTCTTGTCTCTTGTGTTTGTGAGTGTAGTCCATGCCTGTCTCTCATCTCAATGGCTGTCTTGTCTGTTGTGTTTGTGAGTGTAGTCCATGCCTATCTCTCATCTCAATGGCTGTCTTGTCTCTTGTGTTTATGAGTGTAGTCCATGCCTGTCTCTCATCTCAATGGCTGTCTTGTCTGTTGTGTTTATGAGTGTCGTCCATCACTGTCCCACATCTCAATGGCCGTCTTGTCTATGGTGTTTGTGAGTGTAGTCCATCACTGTCCCACATCTCAATGGCTGTCTTGTCTCTTGTGTTTGTGAGTGTAGTCCATCACTGTCTCACATCTCAATGGCTGTCTTGTCTGTTGTGTTTATGAGTGTCGTCCATCACTGTCCCACATCTCAATGGCTGTCTTGTCTGTTGTGTTTGTGAGTGTAGTCCATCATTGTCCCACATCTCAATGGCCGTCTTGTCTCTTGTGTTTGTGAGTGTCGTCCATCACTGTCCCACATCTCAATGGCTGTCTTGTCTGTGGTGTTTGTGAGTGTCGTCCATCACTGTCCCATCTCAATGGCTGTCTTGTCTATGGTGTTTGTGAGTGTAGTCCATCACTGTCTCACATCTCAATGGCTGTCTTGTCTGTGGTGTTTGTGAGTGTAGTCCATGCCTGTCCCACATCTCAATAGCCGTCTTGTCTGTTGTGTTTGTGAGTGTCGTCCATGCCTGTCTCTCATCTCAATGGCTGTCTTGTCTGTGGTGTTTGTGAGTGTAGTCCATGCCTGTCCGACATCTCAATGGCTGTCTTGTCTGTGGTGTTTGTGAGTGTAGTCCATGCCTGTCTCTCATCTCAATGGCTGTCTTGTCTGTGGTGTTTGTGAGTGTAGTCCATGCCTGTCTCTCATCTCAATGGCTGTCTTGTCTGTTGTGGTTGTGAGTGTAGTCCATGCCTGTCCCACATCTCAATGGCTGTCTTGTCTGTGGTATTTGTGAGTGTCGTCCATGCCTGTCTCTCATCTCAATGGCTGTCTTGTCTGTGGTGTTTGAGAGTGTAGTCCATGCCTGTCTCATCTCAATGGCTGTCTTGTCTGTTGTGTTTGTGAGTGTAGTCCATGCCTGTCCCACATCTCAATGGCTGTCTTGTCTGTGGTGTTTGTGAGTGTAGTCCATGCCTGTCTCTTATCTCAATGGCTGTCTTGTCTGTGGTGTTTGAGAGTGTAGTCCATGCCTGTCTCTCATCTCAATGGCTGTCTTGTCTGTGGTGTTTGTGAGTGTAGTCCATGCCTGTCCCACATCTCCATGGCTGTCTTGTCTGTTGTGTTTATGAGTGTCGTCCATGCCTGTCTCTCACCTCAATGGCTGTCTTGTCTGTGGTGTTTGTGAGTGTAGTCCATCACTGTCCCACATCTCAATGGCTGTCTTGTCTGTTGTGTTTATGAGTGTCGTCCATACCTGTCCCACATCTCAATGGCTGTCTTGTCTGTTGTGTTTGTGAGTGTAGTCTATCACTGTCTCTCATCTCAATGGCCGTCTTGTCTGTTGTGTTTATGAGTGTCGTCCATGCCTGTCTCTCATCTCAATGGCTGTCTTGTCTGTTGTGTTTGTGAGTGTCGTCCATGCCTGTCTCTCATCTCAATGGCTGTCTTGTCTGTTGTGTTTGTGAGTGTCGTCCATGCCTGTCTCTCATCTCAATGGCTGTCTTGTCTGTTGTGTTTATGAGTATAGTCCATGCCTGTCTCTCATCTCAATGGATGTCTTGTCTGTTGTGTTTGTGAGTGTCGTCCATGCCTGTCTCTCATCTCAATGGATGTCTTGTCTGTGGTGTTTGTGAGTGTCGTCCATGCCTGTCTCTCATCTCAATGGCTGTCTTGTCTGTTGTGTTTGTGAGTGTCGTCCATGCCTGTCTCTCATCTCAATGGATGTCTTGTCTGTTGTGTTTGTGAGTGTCGTCCATGCCTGTCTCTCATCTCAATGGCTGTCTTGTCTGTGGTGTTTGTGAGTGTAGTCCATGCCTGTCTCTCATCTCAATGGCTGTCTTGTCTGTGGTGTTTGTGAGTGTCATCCATCACTGTCTCTCATCTCAATGGCTGTCTTGTCTGTTGTGTTTGTGAGTGTCGTCCATGCCTGTCTCTCATCTCAATGGCCGTCTTGTCTGTGGTGTTTGTGAGTGTCGTCCATCACTGTCCCACATCTCAATGGCTGTCTTGTCTGTGGTGTTTGTGAGTGTCGTCCATCACTGTCTCACATCTCAATGGCTGTCTTGTCTGTGGTGTTTGTGAGTGTCGTCCATCACTGTCTCTCATCTCAATGGCTGTCTTGTCTGTGGTGTTTGTGAGTGTAGTCCATCACTGTCCAACATCTCAATGGCTGTCTTGTCTGTTGTGTTTGTGAGTGTAGTCCATCACTGTCTCTCATCTCAATGGCTGTCTTGTCTGTGGTGTTTGTGAGTGTCGTCCATCACTGTCTCTCATCTCAATGGCTGTCTTGTCTGTTGTGTTTTTGAGTGTAGTCCATCACTGTCTCTCATCTCAATGGCTGTCTTGTCTGTGGTGTTTGTGAGTGTCGTCCATCACTGTCCCTCATCTCAAAGGCTTCTCTGTGGTATTTGTGAGTGTCGTCCATCACTGTCCCACATTCAATGACTGTCTTGTCTGTGGTGTTTGTGAGTGTCGTCCATCACTGTCTCACATCTCAATGGCCGTCTTGTCTGTGGTGTTTGTGAGTGTCGTCCATACCTGTCCCACATCTCAATGGCTGTCTTGTCTGTTGTGTTTGTGAGTGTCGTTTATGCCTGTCTCTCATCGCAATGGCTGTCTTGTCTGTGGTGTTTGTGAGTGTTGTCAATGTCTGTCTCTCATCT
>JAXRKP010002154.1:25000-42500 GCA_037039925.1 Doris montereyensis | reverse complement strand
TATAAAGAAATAATTATTGTATAGTTTCCAATCATATTATAAAGAAATAGTTATTGTATAGTTTCCAATCATATTATAAAGAAATAATCATTGTATAGTTTCCAATCATATTATAAAGAAATAATTATTGTATAGTTTCCAATCATATTATAAAGAAATAATTATTGTATAGTTTCCAATCATATTATAAAGAAATAATTATTGTATAGTTTCCAATCATATTATAAAGAAATAGTTATTGTATAGCTTCCAATCATATTATAAAGAAATAGTTATTGTATAGAGACCAATCATATTATAAAGAAATAGTTATTGTATAGCTTCCAATCATATTATAAAGAAATAATTATTGTATAGCTTCCAATCATATTATAAAGAAATAATTATTGCATAGCTTCCAATCATATTATAAAGAAATAGTTATTGTATAGCTCTCCAATCATATTATAAAGAAATAATCATTGTATAGTTTCCAATCATATTATAAAGAAATAATTATTGTATAGTTTCCAATCATATTATAAAGAAATAATTATTGTATAGCTTCCAATCATATTATAAAGAAATAGTTATTGTATAGTTTCCAATCATATTATAAAGAAATAATTATTGTATAGTTTCCAATCATATTATAAAGAAATAATTATTGTATAGTTTCCAATCATATTATAAAGAAATAGTTATTGTATAGCCTCCAATCATATTATAAAGAAATAATTATTGTATAGCTTCCAATCATATTATCATCGACTTAACCTTCGAATATTCTGATAAATTTTGTAATTGAAAGGCGGGCTGCCAAATCTGTTTTGGCACTTCCGGTTTTGAACATCACGTGGCTGATTTTTGCGTCAGTGGTCAAGGTTTTGTCAGGCTGAGTCCGAGAGTTTAATTTTTGTAATGGTAGGTCCGATATTGCAAGTAAAGAGGAAAATTTCTTCAGGGCTTTGAGGTTTTGTATGAGATGGAGCGTGCCCCGGTATCTTTAGCGTGAAAGGTGGTAATAATCTTCTTGTTTTTGATAGGAAACTACTCTGACGCAGGTTTTTACTTTTACTAGTCAGTGATTGTACCCATTTGCGCATGCGTTGAGTTTTGGTTTGTGATGTTTTGTAAACGTGTTAATGGGCAACGTCGGATCTTTCTGTCAAAATGTTTCAACAAGGATTTTTGACCCGTGATTTCATGATTTCCTAGACAGGGATAAAAATCTGACATCGGCCACTGACGGGCATCTGGGAAAGACCAATCGACCCGGAAAGACCTTTGTTTTTTCTGCAAGATAACAACATTTAACCTATCGACCCGGAAAAGATCTTTGTATGGTGTACCTGGTAGACATTCATGTTTAATTTCTAGATTTTGTCACATTTAACCAATTTGTCGACCCTGGAAAAGAATTTTTCGACTTTTTAAGACACATTTAACCAATTTGACCTTTTGGAAAAGAATTGTATTGATTAAGACACAATTTAATCGTACCCGGAAAAATTTAAATTGTACCTGGGGTTTACAAAATTTATCGACTATTTGTACCTTTACACGAATGTTTTGTAACAATTTATTTGACCCGGAAAACAATTTTTGTATCATCACACATTTAACCACTTTTGTATGTTTCCAGGGGTAACTAAGAACTATCTTTTTGCATTGTATGTTTTTGTATGGTTTATGTTTGGATGTTTTGTTTATGTTTGGTACGTTTTGTATGTTTTGTAGTTTTTGTACGTTTTGTATGTAGTTTTGCCTTGAGGTAATGTTGTTGGACTTGGAGTTTGAAGTCGTATGTTACGTTTTGTATCTTAGCAATGGTTGTATGTTTTGTACCCTTTGATGTTTTGTTTTTGTACAAAACATTTTGTATGTTTTTGTATGTTTTGTAATTTCGATCCAGGTACATTTCAACACATGGAACAGCTTGGGAGAAGAATGAAAATCTGTAGCCAGATCACTATTTGTCCTGCCCATGGGGGTTATGTATCATGGATACCTTTTATAGTTTTGCCCTTGAGGGATAATGTTGTGATGGGCTAACAACATTTATCACGGCGCAATGGGCTAATAAATTAAATAACAGGGGAACTTTAACAACATTTAAAACGTTATCATCAAAACAATCTTTCATCCCTACTAACAACAGGGTATTAAATTTGTACATGACAACGTTTTGTATCGATTTTGTACCTGGTGACAATCTTGACTTTTGTACCTGGGGTAACAACAATTTATCGACCAACATTTATCGACTAAAAATTATTGTAACAACCATTTATCGACTATTTGTACCTGTGATAGTTTCCAATCAATTTATCTTGTCTTAACAGTTTCATCATATTGTAACAAAATTTAATTTATTTGCACATCCAGTTTCTTTCCTATGTTATCGAATGTACAACAATTTATCGATTCATATAAGGCAAGCACAAAATCGACTAATTGTACCTGGGGTGACAACAATGTTTGACATTTGTACTTCAACAATTTATCGACACTGAACAACAATTTATCGACTATTTTACCTGAGTCGGGACACTTTTTCCGCTAGCGTTTGTTGATGGTTGGGACCAATGATAGCTCTGTCATCTTCCTGTGTACAATACTAAATCAGGCTTTCATAGCCCAATCCACATGCAAAAAATAGCCTATCATTGTTTCAGTGGAAATCGCTTGATGGTTATTCCATTTCAAATAATCATTGTCTTGGTCATGTTTTAAAATCCACATAGTTTTGTATAGTGCCATCTTCCTGTTATTGTATTCCAATGTCATATGTAAAGTAATTATTGTATAGCTTCCAATCATAGCTATAAAGAAATAGTTATTGTATTCCAATCATATTATAAAGAAATAATCTTGTATAGTTTCCAATCATATTATAAAGAAATAATTATTGTATAGTTTCCAATCATATTATAAAGAAATAATTATTGTATAGTTTCCAATCATATTATAAAGAAATAATTATTGTATAGCTCCAATCATATTATAAAGAAATAGTTATTGTAATTCCAATCATATTATAAAGAAATAGTATAGTTTCCAATCTATTATAAAGAAATAATTATTGTATAGCTTCCAATCTTTATAAAGAAATAATCATTGTATAGTTTTCCAATCATTTATAAAGCAATGTTATTGTGTCTTATTATAAAGAAATAATTATTGTATAGCTTCACATATTAGTAATTATTAGCTTCCAATCATATTATAAAGACCTCAATCATATTATAAATATCCCATTGTATTCCATTGCTTCAATGTGTGTCTTGGTATGTGACATAGTTTAGTGTCATCTTGGGGGATCAAATCCCAATGTGTTGGAATTTTGAAGTCGTATTCCATTGCAATGTGGGAGAAGTGTCTGTCCAGACTAGCGTCCTGCCCAGTGACATCAGTTTAGTGTTCATGCTCTGGAAACTGTGATATTCCATCCTTTCCTGACGTTATCATTAAAAAATCTTTCATGTGTATTCCATTTCCCTCATGCAATGTGTGTCTTGGTATGTGACCTAGCCTAGTGTCATCTTCCTGTGTATTCCATTTCAATGTGTGTCTTGGTATGTGACATAGTTTAGTGTCATCTTCCCTGTGTATTCCATTTCATTGTCAATGTCTTCCCTGTGTGTGTGTCTTGGTATGTGACATAGTTTAGTGTCATCTTCCCTGTGTATTCCATTGCAATGTGTGTCTTGGTATGTGACATAGTTTAGTGTCATCTCATCTTCCCTGTGTATTCCATTGCAATGTGTGTCTTGGTATGTGACATAGTTTAGTGTCATCTTCCCTGTGTATTCCATTGCAATGTGTGTCTTGGTATGTGACATAGTTTAGTGTCATCTTCCCTGTGTATTCCATTGCAATGTTGTCTTGGTATATGACCTAGCCTAGTGTCATCTTCCCTGTGTATTCCATTGCAATGTTTGTCTTGGTATATGACATAGTTTAGTGTCATCTTCCCTGTGTATTCCATTGCAATGTGTGTCTTGGTATATGACCTAGCCTAGTGTCATCTTCCCTGTGTATTCCATTGCAATGTGTGTCTTGGTATGTGACATAGCCTAGTGTCATCTTCCCTGTGTATTCCATTGCAATGTGTGTCTTGGTATATGACATAGCTTAGTGTCATCTTCCTGTGTATTCCATTTCAATGTTTGTCTTGGTATATGACATAGTCTAGTGTCATCTTCCCTGTGTATTCCATTTCAATGTTTGTCTTGGTATATGACATAGTTTAGTGTCATTTCCATTCCATTGCAATGTTTGTCTTGGTATATGACATAGTTTAGTGTCATCTTCCCTGTGTATTCCATTTCAATGTTTGTCTTGGTATATGACCTAGCCTAGTGTCATCTTCCCTGTGTATTCCATTTCAATGTGTGTCTTGGTATATGACATAGCCTAGTGTCATCTTCCCTGTGTATTCCATTTCAATGTTTGTCTTGGTATATGACCTAGTGTGTCATCTTCCCTGTGTATTCCATTTCAATGTTTGTCTTGGTATATGACATAGCCTAGTGTCATTTTCCCTGTGTATTCCATTTCAATGTTTGTCTTGGTATATGACCTAGCTTGGTATAGCTAGTGTCATCTTCCCTGTGTATTCCATTTCAATGTTTGTCTTGGTATATGACATAGTTTAGTGTCATCTTCCCTGTGTATTCCATTGCAATGTTTGTCTTGGTATATGACCTAGTTTAGTGTCATCTTCCTTTAGTGTATTCCATCAATTTTGTCTTGGTATATGACCTCTTATGTCATCTTCCCTGTGTATTCCATTTCAATGTTTGTCTTGGTATATGACATAGCCTAGATCTTCCTGTGTATTCCATTTCAATGTGTGTCTTGGTATATGACCTAGCCTAGTGTCAACTTCAAAAGTCTTCCCTCCATTTAAAACAGACATAAGACTTGACTTGAAAAGTCTTCCCTCTATTTAGAACAGACATAAGACTTGACTTGAAAAGTATTCCCTTTGTGTCAATCTGCATTTTCTTGCTTTCCATACATTTTTCAATTGTGAGAATGCTGTTCTTGCTTTTCAATTATTCTCTTAACATTATTTCCTCCTTGTGTATCAACAATGCTACCTAAATAAGTGAAAGAAATATACCTCCTCAGGTCGGATGCAGATGGGTTTATGCGATGAAGAGCTGATTTTAATGATCATGGTCTTTCCTTGGTGAATTTGGATGGCGATATAACTTGCTGGCTATTTAAACTCTCCGGTTTTCTTTTGCATATGTTGTTGTGAGTGGGGGAGTAAGGCCAGATCGTCGGCAAAATTTAGATCATTTGACTGCCGCCATAAAATCCACTGCATGCCATTCCTCCTACCATTTATAGTCTCTTTCACCATTCACTAAATTGCTAAGGTGAACAGAAAGGGTGAGAGCTTACATCACTGGCACATGATCCACTCAATTGCTAAGGTGAACAGAAATGGTGAGAGCTTACACCACTGGCACATGATCCACTCAATTGCTAAGGTGAACAGAAATGGTGAGAGCTTACATCACTGGCACATGATCCACTCAATTGCTAAGGTGAACAGAAATGGTGAGAGCTTACACCACTGGCGAATGCCTATGTTAAGTTGAAAGCCTTCAGACAATTTTCCATTATGGAATATCTTGCATGTTGTTCCTTCATACAATGCTTGAACAAGGTTGACACATTTCTGTAGAATGCCATAATAACGCATCAGTTTCCAAATGATTTGTCTGTCAACATAAACAAAGGCCTTCTCAAAGTCTAAAAAATTGATGATAACTGGGAATTCCATTCCAGGGATTGCTCTACTATGATTCTGAAGGTAGCGGTTTGGTCCGTGCATGATCTGTTCTCTCTGAATCCAGCCTGCTCATCTCTTAGCTTTTCATCCACTGTATTCTGTATCCTTTGTAGGAGAATTCTATTGAAACTATTTCCACGAATTGATATAACGGTTATTCCGTGATAGTTGTGGCAATTACCTCGGCCCCCTTTCTCTGAAAACGTTATTAAATAACCGTATATACAATCGCCTGGAACCTTTTCTTCAATCTAGATGTTGGTGAATAGGCTATGTAGATGTGTACAGTAGTTGTGATATCTGCTTCAGAGCGGGATTAAGCATGGTCCACTGGCATTGCCCGATTTGTTAACTCTGATTGTCATTGCAATGTCTTCTGTTATGGGCATCTTGGCTTTGTGTTGCTTCCCTGAATAATGTTTGCTGTCTGGTAAATAATTTTTATCTCTTTTTTCGTAGCCGCCTTATCTGCCTTTTCTACCATCTCTTCCAGAAAGATGCTCTTCTCCTACTGTAAACCTTTTTTCACTTTCCGTTTGACTTTGGCATACTCATCTTGAGCAGCTATCTCCTCTCTTTTGGTTCTACATATTGTTTCATGTCCTTTGCCTTTTTCTTCGGAAACGACGTAATATCATGTGAAGTGTCTTATACCACACAAAAAATGTGTCTATCCCCCCTCTCTCCTCTCTCTCTCTCTCTCTCTCTCTCTCTCTCTCTCTCTCTCTCTCTCTCTCTCTCTCTCTCTCTCTCTCTCTCTCTCTCTCTCTCTCTCTCTATCTCTCTCTCTCTCTCTCTCTCTCTCTCTCTCTCTCTCTCTCTCTCTCTCTATCTCTCTCTCTCTCTCTCTCTCTCTCTCTCTCTCTTCTCTCTCTCTCTCTCTCTCTCTCTCTCTCTCTCTCTCTCTCTCTCTCTCTCTCTCTCTCTCTCTCTCTCTCTCTATTTCCCTCTCCCTTCCTCTTCTGACTCTTTATATCTCTATCACACTCTTTCTCCGAATGTTGTTAGAAAATAAGAATAAATATCCAACAATTAACATATTTGTGTGTTGAATTTAAATAGATCTACATGCAATGATAAAAGAACGTCAATCATGGAAACAAGCGTGCAACAGAACCCCCCCCCCCCCCCCCCCCCCCCCCGACTGTGACAAAATTCTTAAAGTCACAACCATACCTACCAAGAAAACGAGAAATTACTGGCAAGGGTTGCACGGGTACGTGTGTGAGGTCAGAAAGGAATCAACCAATCTATCAACCCTTCACCACGCGGCGAACAGCAAAACTTGTCATTTGCCGGCGAGTAGGAGCCTTGCAGCTAAAGACTCGGAAGGAAACCAGGGAAGCGTGTCGGAAAGGGTCAGTTGGAAAAAGGTTTGGGGTGAGAGGTGTGGAGTTTGGCATGTGAAATGTAGATCTTGAATCTAGATGTTTTGGACTCGCTCTTCCATTACCGACCAATTTTTCAATCAGTGTGGAAGCCACTGGAAATCTTCTTGATTACGTGTTATTTCTGACATACGTCTTTCCTCATTCATGGTAATAATCATTATGTTATTTGAATCGTGTGATTCGTGTGCTATTTCTGACATACGTCTTTCCTCATTCATGGTAATAATCATTATGTTATTTGAATCGTGTGATTCGTGTGCTATTTCTGACATACGTCTTTCCTCATTCATGGTAATAATCATTATGTTATTTGAATCGTGATTTTCAAAAGTGCTATTTCTGACATACGTCTTTCCTCATTCATGGTAATAATCATTATGTTATTTGAATCCGTCTGACATACGTCTTTCCTCATTCATGGTAATAATCATTATGTTATTTGAATCGTGTGATTTGATTTCTGACATACGTCTTTCCTCATTTATGGTAATAATCATTATGTTATTTGAATCGTGCTATTTCTGACATACGTCTTTCCTCATTCATGGTAATAATCATTATGTTATTTGAATCGTGTGATTCGTGTGCTATTTCTGACATACGTCTTTCCTCATGCATGGTAATAATCATTATGTTATTTGAATCGTGTGATTCATGTGCTATTTCTGACATACGTCTTTCCTCATTCATGGTAATAATCATTATGAATCGTATTTGAATCGTCTTTCCTCATTCATGGTAATAATCATTATGATTTGAATCGTGTGATTCATGTCTGACATACGTCTTTCCTCATTCATGGTAATAATCATTATGTTATTTGAATCGTGATTCGTGTGCTATTTCTGACATACGTCTTTCCTCATTCATGGTAATAATCATTATGTTATTCGAATCGTGTGATTCGTGACCTTAACATTAAAGGTTTTTTTTATGTTTCAATGTTTACAACCATCGCAAGCATCAATGTGGCTGACGTATTTACCTGTCCCAGTGCGTTGCTGTTGACAGGTCGCGCTGTTTCGTAAAGTCTTCGCCTTGCCGTTCTTTTCAAGGTTAAAGTCAACACTTTGGTTACGATATTAGTGTATTATTGCATTGTATGTATGACCAGTGTTATCATTAGTCCATGCCTTCTTTGCTAACAATATTTAATAGTCGTTACAGCGTGTAGACTCGATACTATGTTGTTGTTGTTGTTGTTGTTGTTGTTAGGTTAGACTCGAGGGAGGCTTTAAGAAGTTAACATCGTTATTTTGTATCTACTTAAGTAAGTAAGTAGTAAGTAAGTAAGTAAGTAAGTAAGTAAGTAAGTAAGTAAGTAAGGTAAGTAAGTAAGTAAGTAAGTCAGTAAGTAAGTCAGTCAGTCAGTCAGTCAGTCAGTCAGTCAGTCAGTCAGTCAGTAAGTCAGTCAGTCAGTAAGTAAGTAAATAAATAAGTCAGTCAGTCAGTCAGTAAGTAAGTAAGTAAGTAAGTAAGTAAGTAAGTCAGTAAGTAAGTAAGTCAGTAGTAAGTAAGTAAGTAAGTCAGTCGGTCAGTCAGTAAGTCAGTAAGTAAGTAAGTAAGTCAGTAAGTAAGTAAGTAATTAAGTAAGTCAGTAAGTAAGTAAGTAAGTCAGGAAGTAAGTAAGTGAGTATGTAAAAAAGTAAGTCAGTAAGTGAGTGAATGAGTTAAGTAATAATCCTGTTTTCTCGACTCAAGTTTGTTTACAATTCCGTTTTCCTCACTCGACTCAAGTGTGTTTACAAATTCTGTTTTCCTCACTCGACTCAAGTGTGTTTACAAATTCCGTTTTCCTCACTCGACTCAAGTGTGTTTACAAATTCGGTTTTCCTCACTCGATTCAAGTGTTTTTACAATTCTGTTTTCCTCACTCGACTCAAGTGTTTTTACAATTCTGTTTTCCTCACTCGACTCAGGTGTGTTTATAAATTCTGCTTTCCTCACTCGACTCAGGTGTGTTTACAAATTCTGTTTTTCTCACTCGACTCAGGTGTGTTTACAAATTCTGTTTTCCTCACTCGACTCAGGTGTGTTTACAAATTCTGCTTTCCTCACTCGACTCAGGTGTGTTTACAAATTCTGCTTTCCTCACTCGACTCAGGTGTGAATGAGTATAGTTGTGTATGATCGATAAGTTATGAAATTACTTGTGATAAACAGATCATGAAATTTATTGTGGGTGATATATAATTATTATAATATTCAACAATTATAGGATCAATAATTTATAAAAATATGTAGGCAGCTCAAAGAAAGAAGAAAACTTTCAATAAATTCGCCATCTGGCTGATATGATACCGAATGATACCCTTTTTCTTATTTTTTAGACCCCTTTGTTCCCGGAAACGTCAAATGGTAAATTCGCTTACAAAAAAATTGACTTATTATTTTTATTGCCAAATTTATCTGTTAGACAAATAAACACAACCCCCCTTCCCCACAACAAAACAAGCAAACTCCAAACAAACCCCAAAACAACCCAACAAACAAAACTAATAACAACAACCCAACAAACTAAAACGACGTTAACAACAAAATATATTATCCACTGGTTCAAGTTGAGTTCATTGGGCCTCACTAGCTGTCCAGCTCTCTTTGTTTACATTCACCACTAGCTGTTGGGCTCTCTTTGTTTGCATTCACCACTAGCTGTCCAGCTCTCTTTGTTTACATTCACCACTAGCTGTCCGGCTCTCTTTGTTTACATTCACCACTAGCTGTTGAGCTCTCTTTGTTTACATTCACCACTAGCTGTTGGGCTCTCTTTATTTACATTCACCACTAGCTGTCCGGCTCTCTTTGTTTACATTCACCACTAGCTGTTGAGCTCTCTTTGTTTACATTCACCACTAGCTGTTGGGCTCTCTTTTGTTTGCATTCACCACTAGCTGTTGGACTCTCTTTGTTTGCATTCACCACTAGTTGTTGGGCTCTCTTTGTTTACATTCACCACTAGCTATTGGGCTCTCTTTGTTTACATTCGCCACTAGCTATTGGGCTTTCTTTGTTTACATTCGCCACTAGCTATTGGGCTCTCTTTGTTTACATTCACCACTAGCTATTGGGCTCTCTTTGTTTACATTCACCACTAGCTGTTGGATTATATTCATTTGTTTACATCCACCACTAGCTGTTGGGATCTCTTCATTTGTTTACATCCACCACTAGCTGTCTGACTCTCTTCATTTGTTTACATTCATCACTAGCTGTTGTGCTCTATTCATTTGTTTACATTCACCACTAGCTGTTGGATTATATTCATTTGTTTACATCCACCACTAGCTATTGGGCTCTCTTTGTTTACATCCACATTGACATATCAAAATCCTTTCTATCTGTCTTCGAACATGCAATCAATCTGTCATTTCAGTTGGCACATCGACAGATCAAAATCCTTTCATGCTTGACTTACGTTATTTGTAGTCTGTCCGACGTCGCTAATCAATTTCAGATGTTATTGCCATATACAGTTCTTAAGAACGTAATAATGAAAATAAAAAATCTTCCGAGCGCGACGAACGAACAGTTTAACAAATATGGAATTTAGATACAAGGAGAAGGAAATAGCAATGGACTTGTTGACATGAACTGTCACTGTTAGAATTGATGACGTCACTTTGTCGTTTTAACATACTATCACGATACAAAAAGAGCCAGCGTCTTAACACGTTTAAAGCGACAAATGACCAATGGGAAACACGACAAATGGGACAAACGACAAATAGGAAAAAAGACAAATGAGACAAACGACAAATGGGACAAAAACAAATGAGACAAACGACAAATGAAATAAACGACAACGAGCACAAACGACAACTGGGTCAAACGAAAAATGGAATAAACGACAACGCAGACAGACGACAAGATGGACAAACGACAACAGGGACAACGACGACACAACAAAAATGAGCAAATGGAACAAACGACAAATTGGACAAACGACAAATTGGACAAACAAATGGGACAAACGACAAATGGGACAAACAACAAATTGGACAAACAAAAATTGGACAAACAACAAATCGGACAAACCACAAATTGGACAAACAACAAATGGGACAAACGACAAATTGGACAAACAACAAATGGGACAAACCGACAAATTGGACAAACAACAGCGGGAAAAATGACAAATGGGAGAAACAACAAATGGGAAAAACGACAAATGAGACAAACGACAGCGGGGAAAACAACAAATTGGACAGACAACAAATGGGACAAACGACAAATTGGACAAACAACAAATGGGACAAACGACAAATGAGACAAACGAAAGCGGGGAAAACGACAAATTGGACAAACAACAAATGGGACAAACAACAAATTGGACAAACAACAAATGGGACAAACGACACATTGGACAAACAACAAATTGGACAAACAACAAATGGGACAAACAACAAATCGGACAGACAACAAATAGGACAAACAACAAATTGGACAAACAACAAATGGGACAAACGACAAATGGGACAAACAACAAATGGGACAAACGACAAATTAGACAAACGACAGCGGGGAAAACGACAAATTGGACAGACAACAAGTGGGACAAACGACAAATGGGACAAACAACAAATGGGACAATCGACAAATGAGACAAACGACAGCGGGGAAAGGACAAATTGGACAAACAACAAATGGGACAAACGACAAATGAGACAAACGACAGCGGGGAAAACGATAAATTGGACAGATAATAAATGGGACAAACGACAAATTGGACAGACAACAAATGAGACAAACGACAAATTGGACAACAACAAATTGGACAAACGACAAATTGGACGAACAACAAATGGGACAAACGACAAATGAGACAAACGACAGCGGGAAAACGACAAATTGGACAGACAACAAATGGGACAAACGACAAATTGGACAAACAACAAATGGGACAAACGACAAATTGGACAAACAACAAATTGGACAAACGACAAATCGGACTAACAACAAATGGGACAAACGACAAATGAGACAAACGACACCGGGGAAAACGACAAATTGGACAGACAACAAATGGGACAAACGACAAATGGGACAAACAACAAATGGGACAATCGACAAATGAGACAAACGACAGCGGGGGAAAGGACAAATTGGACAAACAACAAATGGGACAAACGACAAATGAGACAAACGACAGCGGGGAAAACGACAAATTGACAGACAACAAATGGGACAAACGACAAATGGGACAAACAACAAACGGGACAAACGACAAATGTGACAAACGACAAATTGGACAAATGACAGCGGGGAAAACGACAAATTCAACAAATGGGAGAAACGACAAATAAGACAAACAACAAATGGGACAAACGACAAATGAGACAAACGACAAATGAGACAAACGACAAATGAGACAAACGACAGCGGGGATAACAACAAATTGGACAAACAACAAATGGGACAAACGACAATTGAGACAAACGACAGCGGGGAAAAAGACAAATTGGAGAAACAACAAATGGGACAAACGACAAATTGGACAAATGACAAATTGGACAAACGACAAATTGGACAAACGACAAATGACCCAAACGACAAAATTGACAAACGGCAAAGTGGACAAACGACAAATTGGACAAACGGCAAATTGGACAAACGGCAAATTGGACAGATGAAAGTTTTAATCCACGTGGTTGTGGTCAGTCTAACAGTTTCTTGTCTTCCTGTCATCCTCATTTATTGTCTTCCTGTCATCCTCATTTCTTGTCTTCCTATCATCCTCATTTCTTGTCCTTCTGTCATCCTCATTTATTGTCCTCCTGTCATCCTCATTAATTGTCTTCCTGTCATCCTCATTTATTGTCCTCCTGTCATCCTCATTTATTGTCTTCCTGTCATCCTCATTTATTGTCTTCCTGTCATCCTCATTTCTTGTCCTTCTGTCATCCTCATTTCTTGTCTTCCTGTCATCCTCATTTCTTGTCTTCCTGTCATCCTCATTTCTTGTCCTTCTGTCATCCTCATTTATTGTCTTCCTGTCATCCTCATTTATTGTCTTCCTATCCTCATTTCTCGTCTTCCTGTCATCCCTATTTCTCGTCTTCCTGTCATCCTCATTTCTTGTTCTCCCTGTCATCCTCATTTCTTGTCTTCCTGTCATCCTCATTTCTTGTCCTCCGGTCATCCTCAGTTCTTGTCCTTCTGTCATCCTCATTTATTGTCTTCCTGTCATCCTCATTTCTTGTCCTTCTGTCATCCTCATTTATTGTCTTCCTGTCATCCTCATTTCTCGTCTTCCTGTCATCCTCATTTATTGTCTTCCTGTCATCCTCATTTCTTGTCTTCTTGTCATCCCTATTTCTCGTCTTCTTGTCATCCACATTTCTCGTCTTCCTGTCATCCCTATTTCTCGTCTTCCTGTCATCCTCATTTATTGTCCTCCTGTCATCCTCATTTCTTGTTCTCCTGTCATCCTCATTTCTTTTCTTCCTGTCATCCTCATTTTCTTGTCTTCCTGTCATCCTCATTTCTTGTTCTCCTGTCATCTTCATTTCTTGTCTTCCTGTCATCCTCATTTCTTGTCTTCCTGTCATCCTCATTTCTTGTCCTCCTATCATCCTAATTTCTTGTCTTCTGTCATCCTCATTTATTGTCTTCCTGTCATCCTTATTTCTTGTCCTTCTGTCATCCTCATTTATTGTCTTCCTGTCATCCTCATTTCTTGTCCTTCTGTCATCCTCATTTCTTGTCTTCCTGTCATCCTCATTTCTTGTCCTCCTGTCATCCTCATTTCTTGTCTTCCTGTCATCCTCATTTCTCGTCTTCCTGTCATCCCTATTTCTCGTCTTCCTGTCATCCTCATTTATTGTCCTCCTGTCATCCTCATTTCTTGTTCTCCTGTCATCCTCATTTCTTGTCTTCCTGTCATCCTCATTTATTGTCTTCCTGTCATCCTCATTTCTTGTCCTCCTGTCATCCTCATTTCTTGTCCTTCTGTCATCCTCATTTATTGTCTTCCTGTCATCCTCATTTCTTGTCCTTCTGTTATCCTCATTTATTGTCTTCCTGTCATCCTCATTTCTCGTCTTCCTGTCACCCTCATTTATTGTCTTCCTGTCATCCTCATTTCTTGTCTTCCTGTCATCCCTATTTCTCGTCTTCTTGTCATCCACATTTCTCGTCTTCTTGTCATCCTCATTTCTTGTCTTCCTGTCATCCTATTTCTAGTCTTCTTGTCATCCCTATTTCTAGTCTTCCTGTCATCCCTATTTCTCGTCTTCTTGTCATCCCTATTTCTAGTCTTCTTGTCATCCCTATTTCTAGTCTTCTTGTCATCCCTATTTCTAGTCTTCTTGTCATCCCTATTTCTAGTCTTCCTGTCATCCGTATTTCTAGTCTTCTTGTCATCCCTATTTCTAGTCTTCCTGTCATCCCTATTTCTAGTCTTCCTGTCATCCCTATTTCTAGTCTTCTTGTCATCCCTATTTCTAGTCTTCTTGTCATCCTATTTCTAGTCTTCCTGTCATCCCTATTTCCAGTCTTCCTGTCATCCCTATTTCTAGTCTTCTTGTCATCCCTATTTCTAGTCTTCTTGTCATCCCTATTTCTAGTCTTCCTGCCATCCCTATTTCTAGTCTTCTTGTCATCCCTATTTCTAGTCTTCTTGTCATCCCTATTTCTCGTCTTCTTGTCATCCCTATTTCTAGTCTTCCTGTCATCCCTATTTCTAGTCTTCTTGTCATCCCTATTTCTAGTCTTCTTGTCATCCCTATTTCTAGTCTTCTTGTCATCCCTATTTCTAGTCTTCTTGTCATCCCTATTTCTAGTCTTCCTGTCATCCCTATCTCTCGTCTTCTTGTCATCCCTATTTCTAGTCTTCTTGTCATCCCTATTTCTAGTCTTCTTGTCATCCCTATTTCTATTGTTCCTGTCATCCCTATTTCTAGTCTTCTTGTCATCCCTATTTCTAGTCTTCTTGTCATCCCTATTTCTAGTCGTCCTGTCATCCCTATTTCCCTATTTTTCTAGTCTTCTTGTCATTCCTATTTCTCGTCTTCTTGTCATCCCTATTTCTCGTCTTCCTGTCATCCCTATTTCTAGTCTTCCTGTCATCCCTATTTCTAGTCTTCCTGTCATTCCTATTTCTCGTCTTCCTGTCATCCTATTTCTAGTCTACCTGTCATCCCTATTTCTCGTATTCTTGTCATCCCTATTTCTAGTCTTCCTGTCATCTCCATTTCTAGTCTTCCTGTCATCCCTATTTCTAGTCTTCCTGTCATCCCTATTTCTAGTCTTCCTGTCATCCCTATTTCTAGTCTTCCTGTCATCCCTATTTCTAGTCTTCCTGTCATCCCTATTTCTAGTCTTCCTATCATCCCTATTTCTAATCTTCCTGTCATCCTATTTCTAGTCTTCTTGTCATCCCTATTTCTAGTCTTCCTGTCATCCCTATTTCTAGTCTTCATGTTATCCCTATTTCTAGTCTTCTTGTCATCCCTATTTCTAGTCTTCCTGTCATCCCTATTTCTATTCTTCTTGTCATCCCTATTTCTAGTCTTCTTGTCATCCCTATTTCTAGTATTCTTGTCATCCCTATTTCTAGTCTTCTTGTCATCCCTATATCTCGTATTCTTGTCATCCCTATTTCTCGTCTTCTTGTCATCCCTATTTCTAGTCTTCTTGTCATCCCCGTTTCTAGTCTTCCTGTCATCCCTATTTCTAGTCTTCTTGTCATCCCTATTTCTAGTCTTCCTGTCATTCCCTATTTCTAGTCTTCCTGTCATCCCTATTTCTAGTCTTCCTGTCATTCCCTATTTCTAGTCTTCCTGTCATCTCCATTTCTCGTCCTCGTCTCATCTCCATTTATCGTCCTCCTGTCATCCACAATTCTCATCTTCTTGCCATCCACATTTTTCATCCTCCTGTCATCCACATATTTCACCCTCTTATCATCCACATTTTCTCGTCATCCTTTCGCCCACACTTTTCTTCCTCCTGTCATCTACATTTCCAACCCTCCTGTCATCCACATTTCTTGTCCTCCTGTCATCTACATTTCTCATCTTCCTGTCATCTACATTTCTCATCTTCCTGTCATCCACTTTTGTCATCTTCTTGTCATCTACATTTCTCACCCCCTGTCATCCACATTTCTCAGCTTCCTGTCATCTACATTTCTCATCTTCCTGTCATCCACTTTTCTCATCTTCCTGTCATCCACATTTCTCATCTTCCTGTCATTTACATTTCTCACCCCTCTGTCATCCACATTTCTCATCTTCCTGTCATCTACATTTCTCACCCCCCTGTCATCTACATTTCTCATCTTCCTGTCTTCAACATTTCTCATCTTCCTGTCATCCACATTCTCATCTTCCTGTCACAACATTTTCTCATCTTCCTGTCATCCACATGTCTCATCTTCCTGTCATTACTTTCTCATCTTCCTGTCATCCACTTTTCTCATCTTCCTGTCATCTACATTTCTCATCTTCCTGTCATCTCCTCATCTTCCTGTCATCCACATTTCTCATCTTCCTGTCATCCACTTTTCTCATCTTCCTGTCATCTACATTTCTCATCTTCCTGTCATCCACTTTTCTCATCTTCCTGTCATCTACATTTCTCATCTTCCTGTCATCCACATTTCTCATCTTCCTGTCATCATTTCTCATCTTCCTGTCATCCACATTTCTCATCTTCCTGTCATCCACTTTTCTCATCTTCCTGTCATCTACATTTCTTTCATCATCTTCCTGTCATCTACATTTCTCATCTTCCTGTCATCTACATTTCTCATCTTCCTGTCATCTACATTTCTCATCTTCCTGTCATCCACATTTCTCATCTTCCTGTCATCCACATTTCTTCATCTTCCTGTCATCCACATTTCTCATCTTCCTGTCATCCACATTTCTCATCTTCCTGTCATCCACATTTCTCATCTTCCTGTCATCCACATTTCTCATCTTCCTGTCATCCACATTTCTCATCTTCCTGTCATCCACATTTCTCATCTTCCTGTCATCTACATTTCTCATCTTCCTGTCATCCACATTTCTCATCTTCCTGTCATCTACATTTTCTTCATCTTCCTGTCATCTACATTTCTCATCTTCCTGTCATCCACATTTCTCATCTTCCTGTCATCACATTTCTCATCTTCCTGTCATCTTTTCTCCTGTCATCTACATTTCTCATCTTCCTGTCATCTACATTTCTCACCCTCTTCCTGTCATCTACATTTCTCATCTTTCTCATCTTCCTGTCATCTACATTTTTCATCTTCCTGTCATCCACATTTTCATCTTCCTGTCATTCACATTTCTCATCTTCCTGTCATCTACATTTTTCTCCCCCCTGT
>JAXRKP010002154.1:10000-12500 GCA_037039925.1 Doris montereyensis | reverse complement strand
TAACGTTGTAGTTGTCGACAAATGCTAAGTTTAACGTTGTAGTTGTCGACACAATGCTAAGTTTAACGTTGTAGTTGTCGACACAATGCTAAGTTTAACGTTGAGTTGTCGACACACATGCTAAGTTTAACGTTGTAGTTGTCGACACAATGCTAAGTTTAACGTGTAGTTGTCGACACAATGCTAAGTTTAACGTTGTAGTTGTCGACACAATGCTAAGTTTAACGTTGTAGTTGTCGACACAATGCTAAGTTTAACGTTGTAGTTGTCGACAAATGCTAAGTTTAACGTTGTAGTTGTACATAATGCTAAGTTTAACGTTGTAGATGTACACAATGCTCAGTTTAACATTGTAGTTGTCGTGATTACAATGCTCACAGCACTACGCTGTCACTACGACACAAAGTTTAACGTTGTAGTTGTCGATTACAAGCTCACAGCACTACGCTGTCAGTTGTCGACACAATGCTTTAACGTTGTAGTTGTCGTGATTACAAGCTCACAGCGTAACGGTGTCAGTTACGACACAATGCTAAGTTTAACGTTGTAGTTGTCGTGATTACAAGCTCACAGCGTTGTAGTTGTCGACGTGTCATTACGACACAATGCTGTGTTTAACGTTGTAGTTGTCGTGATTACAAACTCACAGCACCGTTTCAACTCACAGCACTGTCGTCACTGTCATTACGAAGCTCACAATGCGTGAGTTTAACGTTGTAGTTGTCGTGATTACAAGCTCACAGCACTGCTCGTCATGACACAATGCTAAGTTTAACGTTGTAGTTGTCGTGATTACAAGCTCACAGCACTGTGATTGTCACCAGTGTCGACACAATGCTAAGCACTACGTTTGAACCAGTTGTCGTGATTACAAGCTCACAGCACTACGTTTCAACACAATGCTAAGTTTAACGTTGTAGTTGTCGTGATTACAAGCTCACAGCACTACGCTGTCACTACGACACAATGCTAAGTTTAACGTTGTAGTTGTCGTGATTACAAGCTCACAGCACTACGCTGTCATTTCAGCTACAATGCGTCGTTTACAAGTTGTAGTTGTCGTGATTACAAGCTCACAGTCGTCGTCATTACAACACAATGCGGAAGTTTAACGTTGTAGTTGTCGTGATTACAGCTCACAACACTACGTTGT
Organism: Doris montereyensis; assembly: GCA_037039925.1. Classification (NCBI taxonomy): domain Eukaryota; kingdom Metazoa; phylum Mollusca; class Gastropoda; order Nudibranchia; family Dorididae; genus Doris; species Doris montereyensis. Next base: position 11,347 of record JAXRKP010002154.1, on the reverse strand, counting down.
CACTACCACAATGTAAGTTTAACGTTGTAGTTGTCGTGATTACAAGCTCAGCACTGCGCTGTGATTACAAGACACAAGCGCAAGTTTAACCAGTAGTTGTCGTGATTACAAGCTCACAGCACTACGCTTTCACTACGACACAATGCTAAGTTTAACGTTGTAGTTGTCGTGATTACAAGCTCACAGCACTACGCTGTCACTACGACACAATGCTAAGTTTAACGTTGTAGTTGTCGTGATTACAAGCTCACAGCACTACGCTGTCACTAACGACACAATCGTTGTGATTTAAAGCGTTGTAGTTGTCGTGATTGAACTCACAGCACGTACGTGTCACTACGACACAATGCTAAGTTTAACGTTGTAGTCGTGATTACAAGCTCACAGCACTACGGTGTCACTACGACACAATGCTAAGTTTAACGTTGTAGTTGTCGTGATTACAAGCTCACAGCACTACGCTGTCACTACGACACAATGCTAAGTTTAACGTTGTAGTTGTCGTGATTACAAGCTCACAGCACTACGCTGTCACTACGACACAATGCTAAGTTTAACGTTGTAGTTGTCGTGATTACAGGTTTCACAGCACTACGCTGTCATTACGACACAATGCTAAGTTTAACGTTGTAGTTGTCGTGATTACAAACTCACAGCACTACGCTGTCACTACGACACAATGCTAAATTTAACATTGTAGTTGTCGTGATTACATAAGCTCACAGCACTACGCTGTCACTACGACACAATGCTAAATTTAACGTTGTAGTTGTCGTGATTACAAGCTCACAGCACTACGCTGTCGCTGATACAATGCTAGATCTAACGTTGTAGTCGCCGGAAAAGACACTTTAGACGTATTTCCTATCTCGCCCCATATAAATGGATACCAGCATCAGGGCACACACGCCGCCAGTAGCTAGCTAGAGCGACGCTTTCGGTAACACTTGTGTTTATCTATGCCTTTTGTAGTAGTAGTAGAAGTAGTAGTAGTAGTAATAGTAGTAGTAGTAGTAGCAGTAGTAGTAGTAAGTAGTAGCAGTAGCTAGCAGCAGTAGCAGTAGTAGTAGTAGTAGCAGCAGTAGTAGTAGTAGTAGTAGCTGCAGCAGCAGCAGCAGCAGCAGCAGCAGCAGCAGCAGTATTAGCAGCAGCAGCAGTGGTAGCATTAGCAGTAGTAGCAGCAGCAGCAGCAGCGGCAAATCCCGTATTATTAGCAGCAGTGGTTCTGTAGGTAGTAGTAGTAGTAGCAGCAGAGCGTAGTAGTAGTAGTAGTAGTAGTAGCAGCGGCAGTAGCAGCAGTAGTAGTAGTGGTAGTGGTAGTAGTAGCAGCAGCAGCAGCAGCAGCAG
>JAXRKP010002154.1:5000-7500 GCA_037039925.1 Doris montereyensis | reverse complement strand
GCAGAGTTAAGTACCTTTACGTTTAAAATTAAGCCTGAAAAAGACCGAGCAGGCAGTCTGAACTATTATACAAGGAAAAAGTGTAGTCGAAGTAATAATGGATAAACGTTATTGGTGTCCATACATCTTTGTTTGTTGCGCTACAAAAGGGAATACCCGAATCGTCACGTAACCTTAAATCGATCATAAGGTTAAAATACACACAATGTAGTTAAGGGGGGGTGGGTGGGTTCTGTGAATGCCATTTTTGCCGAAAATGGGACAAATCTAGTCTATCATACTAGTGGATAGAGCAGTTCATTCCCGTCATAATGATATCATAAAAGAAGCTCAGTATCGATTCTTTGAATTTACAGGAATTTTTATAAACGATACAGGCTTATCTTTCACACAGCTATTATACAATAAAAGCCAGAAATATTATCTAAAGTATGGCAAGTTGGTACTCATTTTGATCGTCACAATCAACACTATCCGAAAGAGTCTTATTTTTTATTCATTATTTCCCATCTACTTTTTTATTTCTCAACGTATCTTTATGATGTTTGGTATGGATGATGGTTGGGGAAGAAAAAAAAAGGATCAAATGCTTTTTTGCTATGTATCATAGTTTTTAAAAAATTGAATTTTTGGACAATATTTTTGTATATTTTTGGTTGTTCTCATTTGCTATTTTCAAAAATTCATCAAATCAAAACTTACTAATGAAACGACAATATATGATGAATTCACCAATAAAGACAGAACAAACACGTGACGTTTCGGGTATAATCCTTGGTGAGATAACAAACGAGAAATATCTAAAATCAAGATGTAAACACTAATTAAGACATCACACAGTGTGATATCTAGATCTAGTGTTTAGTGCTTAGATGTGATGATGAACAGTCGGGGTATAGGCCATGGACGAACACACGCCAGAGTTCTGACACCACACTGTATGATGTATGTATCAGTGTGTAGATCTTCCTCCTTTGTCGCCTGACGAGGTTATACTCTAAACATGACAATACAGCTTGTTATGTTTCTCTTGGTGCCAGGCTATTTGAGGATAATGGCAAGGAGTGATGACGTAGTACGCTTGGATATCCCCGCAGTGGCTTCCCTTTTACCGCTTCATGGTACTAATTTTAACACTCAGATCGCGAAAGGAAAAAAACTCCGGTTGCAGATTTCTCGTGTAAACAAATAAAATGGTTTCATCGACTCCCAACTCCTTCTCTTCAGAGATCTTTAGCCTTAGTGTGTGTGTGTATGTGTGTGTGTGTGTGTGTGTCTGATGTCCCATTTTCTATTTGCACGTATGCCTTGCTCTACCTCCCACTCTCTACCTCCCAATCTCCCTCCCACTCTAGGATATCCCACTCTCTACCTCCCACTAGGTCCCACTCATAGACCTCACACTCTCTACCCCACTCTACCTCCCACTCTACCTACCTCTCACTCCTACTCTCCTCCCTCTCCCATCCTCACACTCTCTACCTCCCACTCTCCCCTCCTCTCTACTTCCCACTCTCTACCCCACTCTCCCTCCTACTCTACTTCCCACTCTCTACCTCCCACTCTCTCTACCTCCCACTCTCTACCTCCCACTCTCTACCTCCCACTCCCTCCTACTCTACTTCCCACTCTCTACCTCCCACTCTCCCTCCTCCTCTACTTCCCACTCTCTACCTCCCACTCCCTACTCTACTTCCCACTCTCTACCTCCCATTCTCTACCTCCCACTCTCTACCTCCCACTCTCAACCTCCAACTCTCTACCTCCAACTCTCCCTCCCACTCTCTACCTCCCACTCTCTACCTCCAACTCTCCCTCCCACTCTACCTCACCTCTCTACCTCCCTCTCCCTCCCACTCTACCTCTCACTCTCTACCTCCCACTCTCTTACCCTCCCACTCTCCCTCCCACTCTACCCCACACTCTCTTCCTCCCCACTCTCCTCCTCCCACTCTCCCTCCTCTACCTCACACTCTCTACCTCACACTCTACCTCCCACTCTCTACCTCTCACTCTCCTCCCACTCTACCTCACACTCTCTACCTCACACTCTCTACCTCACACTTTCTACCTCACACTCTCTACCTCACACTCTCTACCTCCCTCTCTACCCTCACACTCTCTACCTCCCACTCTCTACCTCACACTTCTACCTCACACTCTCTACCTCACACTCTCTACCTCACACTCTACCTCACCTCTCTACCTCCCACTCTCTACCTCACCTCTCTACCTCTCCCTCTCTTCCTCCCCACTCTCTCACCCACTCTACCTCACACTCTCTACCTCCCACTCTCTACCTCACACTCTCTACCTCTCTCCCTACCTCTCACTCTCTACCTTTCACTCTCTACTCCTCTACCTCACACTCTCTACCTCCCACTCTCTACCTCTCACTCTCTACCTCTCATTCTCTACCTCCCACTCTCTACCTCTCACTTTCTACTCTCACTCTCATCCTCTCATTCTCTACCACCCACTCTCTACCTCCCACTCTCAA
>JAXRKP010002153.1:25000-67116 GCA_037039925.1 Doris montereyensis | reverse complement strand
TACATACATACATACATACATACATACATACATACATACATACATACAATACATACATACATACAGACATACATACACACATACATACATACCTACATACATAAATACATGCATACATACATACATACATACATATATACATACATACATACATACATACATACATACATACATACATACATACATACCTAAATACATACAGACATACAAAAATACACATATACATACATGTATACTAATCCAGCTACCTAGACCAGGGGAGGGGGGTGTAGAAATTATTGGCATAAACTGGAGAGAAATTGTCAGCGGTTGTGCAGTAACCTCACAAACTTTTAATTGAGAGGCAGATTACTTGTTCTCTAAACTACACACTACCCCATACATACAAACATACATACATACACACATTCATACATAAATATACACATAACTACACACATACATAAATACATGTATACATACATACACACACATACATACATACACATATACATACACTCGTACATACATACATACACACATAAATACACAGATACATACATATATACATACATACATATATACACACATACATACTTGCACACATAAATGCACATATACATACATACATGCATACATGCATAAATACATACACATATACATACACACATACATACAGACAGACAGACATACATACATACATACATACACATATATTTACATATATACAAAACATACATACATACATACATACGTACGTACATACACACATACGTAGATACATACATACATACACACATACATACATACATACATACATACATAAATACATACATACATACATAAATACATACATACATACATACATACACATACAAATATATTTACATATATACAAAACATACATACATACATACATACGTACATACATACACACATACGTACATACATACATACATACATACATACAAATATAGTTACATATATACAAAACATACATACATACATACGTACGTACATACATAATGATGAGATGAAGATGAGGATGATGAGTTTGATGATTATGAGGAGGAAGAGGAGAGATGATATATGAAAGAGCATGATGAGATGATGATGATGAGGAGGAGTAGGAGTAGGATGAGGAGGATGAGGATGTGGTGATGATTGTCAAGAGATGAGGAGGATGAGGAATGAGGATGATGGTATGGAGGAGGAGGATGAGGATGATAGGATGATGATGATGGATGTGGAGGGAGGATGATGAATGATGATGGTGTGAGGAGAGAGACTGATGATGATTGGTATGGAGGAGGAGGATGATGATGAGAAGGATGATGAGGTTGATGATGGAGGAGGAAGATGATGATGATGGAGGAGGAGGATGATGATGTGGAGGAGGAGGGGGAGGTTTATGAATGTAGGATAGATGAGGATGATGTGGAGGAGGAGGGTGGGATGAGATAGGATGATGAGGTGTATGATGAGGGAGGAAGATGATGAGGAGGAGGAGGATGAGGATGATGATGGATGAGGACGTGGATGAGATGAAGGAGGGTGATGTTGAGGAGGAGGATGATGATGATGATGAAGAGAATGCAGACAGTGAAGATGAAGAGATGAATATGATGACGATGACTAAGAGGATAAAGATGGTGGCGATGAGGAAGATGGTGAAGATGGGAGTGAAAAGGATGAAGATGATGGAGATGATGAAGATGGTGAAAAGGATGATGATGATAGTGATGATGAAGATGGTGAAAAGGATGAAGATGATCTTGATCTTGAGTAATATTCAACTCGATACTAAGGATAGTGATTAATGTCAGCTTGATCGCAAGTGATATTCAACTGAATGCTAATGATAGGGATTAATGTCCAACTTGATAGTGAGTAATATTCAACTTGATACTAATGATAGGGATTAATGTCCAACTTGATAGTGAGTAATATTCAACTCGATACTAATGATAATGATTAATGTCCCAGCTTGATCGCGAGTGATATTCAACTGGATACTAATGATAGGGATTAATGTGCAACTTGATCGTGAGTAATATTCAACTCGATACTAATGATAGTGATTAATGTCCAGCTTGATCGTGAGTGATATTCGACTCGATACTAATGATAGTGATTAATGTCCAACTTGATCGTGAGTGATATTCGACTCGATACTAATGATAGGGATTAATGTCCAACTTGATCGTGAGTGATATTCGACTCGATACTAATGATAGTGATTAATCTCAACTTGATCGTGAGTGATATTCAACTCGATACTAATGATAGTGATTAATGTCCAACTTGATCGTGAGTGATATTCAACTCGATACTAATGATAGTGATTAATGTCCAACTTGATCTTGAGTAATATTCAACTCGATACTAATGATAGTGATTAATGTCCAACTTGATCGTGAGTGATATTCAACTCGATAGCCTACAATGACTGTGATGAATATCCAACTTAATAATGAGTAATATCTAACTCGATACTAATGATAGTGACTTATATCTAACTTGATAATGAGTAATATTTAACTCAATACATGTGCTAATGGTAGTGACTAATATCCAACTTCAAAATGAGCAATATCTTACTCGATACTAATGATAATGAGTAATGTCGAACTTGATAGAGTGCGGTATCCAATTTGATCGTAAAAAATATTCAGATTAATGTTAGTATCAATATCCAATTTTATAGTGAGAGGACTACATGCTTGTTTTTTGCCTCGTGTCATAGTAAACTGTAGATAGAACATCCATAATCACTGTTAAGCGTTGGCAACCTGGAGTAGAATTCAACTTTTTCTAGGCATACGGGCAATGTGAAGGATAACGACATTGACTAATATGTAAAACCCATGATACGTACAAAGACGAGACAGATACAAAGGAATTGACAGCAAATAAATTGTTGGACACTGTAGGATTGAACCCGCGACCTCAGCGTTGGCACCCATTGCCTCGCCATGAAAGAGCGCGCTCCATGAAAAGATAGCGCGCTAACAATCAAGGTAATTACACTGCTTGGATGTACTTTGGTAGTGTGTCATTACTTTCCAGCCGACTTGACTTTCGCCAAGTTTGAACAGACCTAGCTACTTACTTATTTTGTTGCTGGGTGGACGGGAAGGCCATGACAATTTTGACCCAACTTGGAATCGAACTGGGTCTCCTGTGTGGTAGGCAGACAGTCTACCGACGGAGCTACCGGCACCATCCTCATGACATGTAGAAATGTGATTGTTATTGTTATAAAGAGGTCTTTACTTTGGCTTCAGCTATTTCTGAATCGTCCAGACAGAGCCATTTTGAATGATATTATTATCATTAGTATTTCTTTCATATTTCTAGGTTGACGGTTGAAGCTGTCATGTTCTTCGTCTTGATTTCAGTGCAATATTTATGAATCCGCTTCTTTTCAAACGCGTTTTGTTATAGATTTGCTACATGAAAGTTTTGAAACTTTACCGAATTTCATGTTTTTAAACATTTTTTAAATTGATATATTCCTATATACGTGAAGTATTACTCATGCCATGCATAGCGAAATTTTATGTTCTCATTTTAAGAACTTGCAACGTATTGTTGGGCTGTTTGTTTATTTGGTGTTTTTGTGTGTGTGTGGATTGTTTGCTTTTTCAGGGTCAGCGTAATGGTTGTGGACATGTTTTTTGTCAGTACGATCACACATATTGATTTGCCGTCTGGAAAGAACCTTCACGATCTAAATACTTCTAAAAATATTGTATTTTATATTATGCATTTTACTTGGACTAGTTAGATATTACACATGTTCCTTTTGGTAAGATAATGTTAACATTGACTTATTTTATTACTCTTTGTTCTTACTCTTTGTTATTGAAGTGAAGAGTTTGTCAGTTGCATGGTATTGGACATATTTGCTAGGTCACTGTATGGATGAGAGAGAGAGAGAGAGAGAGAGAGAGAGAGAGAGAGAGAGAGAGAGAGAGAGAGAGAGAGAGAGAGAGAGAGAGAGAGAGAGAGAGAGAGAGAGAGAGAGAGAGAGAGAGGGAGGGAGGGAGGGAGGAGGGAGGGGAGGGAGGGAGGGAGGGAGGGAGAGAGAGAGGGAGGGAGGGAGAGAGAGAGAGAGAGGAGGGAGGGAGGGAAGAGAGAGGGGAGGGGGAGGGAGGGAGAAGGGAGAGAGGGGGGGAGGGAGGGAGGAGGGAGGGAAGAAGAGAGGAGAGGGAGGAGGGAGAGAGAGAGAGAGAGAGAGAGAGAGGAGGGAGGGAGAGAGAGAGAGAGGGAGGGAGGGAGAGAAGAAGAGAGAGAGAGAGAGAGAGAGAGGAGAGAGAGAGAGAGAGAGAGAGAGAGAGAGAGAGAGAGAGAGAGAGAGAGAGAGAGAGAGGGAGAGGGAGAGAGAGAGAGAGGGAGGAGGGAGGGAGAGGAGGAGGGAAGGAGAGAGAGAGAGGGAGAGAGGGAGAGGGAGAGAGGAGGGAGAGATAGATAGATAGATAGATAGATATAGAGAGAGAGAGGAGAGAGAGAGAGAGGGAGGGAGAGAGAGAGAGAGAGAGAGAGAGGGAGAGGGAGGAGAGGGAGAGAGAGAGAGAGAGAGAGAGAGAGAGAGAGAGAGAGAGGGAGAGAGGGAGAGGGAGAGGGAGAGGGAGAGGGAGAGGGAGGAGAGAGAGAGAGAGAGAGAGAGAGAGAGAGAGAGAGAGAGAGAGAGAGAGAGAGAGAGAGAGAGAGAGAGAGAGAGAGAGAGAGAGAGAGGGAAGGAGGGAGAGAGAGTCGAGAGGTCACTGAGATGAAGAACATGTCATTATGGTAGCAACAATAACAACAACCCCAAAACAACAATCAAACGAACAAACAAATGGTTTAATTGGTTTGTTTCAATAACTTTCCCCTGTATTTATAGCATCAATCAAGTTATTCTATACCTTTGTCTCTGCCATAGTTTTCTTATCGCCTTCAATGACTGCCATAGCTTTCTTATCCTCTCAATTGACTGCCATAGCTTTTTTTGTATCCCCTTCCAATTGATTGATAGAATACACTAGGGTTTTCATTGTTTATAAACACTAGCTTTTTCTCGTCTCTTTTAGTTAGCAATTTCGTATGAGACTAAACAAATACAGATGAAAACTCATCACTATAGTTGCCTGGAAGCTACTGTAATCTATTCTATTGATCGCATTAAATTCTCGCAGTACTTTTCATTTTGGGATTTTTCCCCCTCTATTTTGTTTTTCATAAAATACTCACAGTAAGTAATGCAGTTCTTTTCCTCTTTATTTACCCCATAAATGTATCACTTAATAATATGGTTATTTTACGGAAGTCTGTTGTTAATTTGTCAGATCATGAATATTAAGATCACTTTACGTCCTCCATTTACATGCGCAAGTATTTATTTATTTATTTTTGGTCAAGACTTGTGCCATCTCTTGGTCGTGTTTATTTTTCTTTATTTAATGTATATTATTGTTGTAATATTTGGAAGGGAAATATACATCTCTTGATATAGATATGTAATTGGTAATACGTTAATTAGTCGTCACATCCTGTCTGTCAGTAGCAATGTTCACATTTTTGACTCCCACATTGTCACCATATTGGACAATATGCAAAGAATTCAGTTGTTGTTTTATTTGTTTATTTGGGTTATTTGTTGTTGATCTTTAAGGAGAAGGAAGTTGTTTGTATTTGTATTTGGGGGAAAAGAACTGTTTCTAAATGCCCATTTAATTTCTCAATCTTGTCAGTAGCAATCTCTAAAAAAAAAAATGAAGCTTTACTGTTGACTTATTCAATGAGAACTTAAAAATACCCAAAACAACTACCCCCGCCCCTTCTCTGCAAATAACCCACCAACAACCAAACAGAGAATGTGTGTCAGTTTATTATATTATAATTATACATTGAGAAATGCCTCTTCATGAAGGAAGAGTGGCTGACGGGCGCTGCCTGTAAGTCCTACTTCTTTCCTTTCGCTCTTTCTCTTCCTCTTTGAGCACCATGAGATCACCACATATTGGTGAATAGGGTTAATTTCAATGAAACAAACCACTGAAACAACGAGGAATAGTAAGCCACTAAGCATAAGATAAAAAGAACGTATTGCGTTATTTATTTATTTGTATCGATATAATGAGGCCCATTTGAGAACTGTGACGGACCAATGGGGATGGAGATAAAGAGAAAAAAAACACGACCAAATCTCACAGCTAATAACCGGGCTGGCAAGCGTGAGCTCATTTACTCTATTGTTCTGTTGTGCACTTATAAACTGTTCTAGGTTACTCTTAGATGGGAAGTCAAGCCCACATCATAAAATGTACTCTTCCTGAAACGAGACACCTTCACTTCATACAAGTTTGATTTCCAGCTTCGGTGGATGAAGTGTAAATATTTATGTCTGCAAGGTTTCCTTGTTGGTTTTGATTGTCCGATGTCAATTTTTCTTGACACAAAGCTAGATCAATAGAGATTAAAGTCCATGGTTCTCGTGATAATGGTTAGTGAAGACTGCTGGGATGTCTTACTTCTATCCTTTCATTTATTTAACCCTTTCTTCTTACTGTTTGCCCATAATTTCCCTTCACCCCCTGAGATTTGACGGTACGTGGTGGACGGAGTAGATTTCAGTGAAATTAATGAATCTGCGTGGTCCTCTTAAGCACAGTCGTTACCACTTGAAAGCGCGTGGGCGTATGGTCCCTTGGTGATTTTAAGAGAGTTTCAAGCATAATTCATTCAACGAGAAAAGTGAAAAGGAAAAGTGATCTCTCCGATGTGGAAAAACCCATCCAACGCAATGCATTGTGTACATAATTATGATACACGTGTTATATCGTCGGTAGTGCTCAAGTAGAAATATATCTAGATCTACCCTAAAGGAGGTTTTCTCGTTCAACAACTGTTAAGGTATACACATTTAATAAAACTGCTCTGCACAGTTTGTTCGGGCGTTTGCTGTTGCGGTTTTATCGACATCTGCTCTACCCACCATAATGTATTGCAGTGATGCCAGGGTGACCTACAAGGCGGGAACTGAGGTGGGCCTACCGTAGTCAAAGACATGTATTTTTTTTTAAAAAGAAAGAAAATGAAAACGGAACTTAAGAACGAAAATCTGCTAGTGGTGGTCTCCAACCACTTTCGATTTTCTGTTCATCACAGTTCCCTACGTTTAAAACTTAATGAGTATTTAGAAGAAGTGGGCTGATAGGTGGTCCATTGGTGCCTGGCTCTTAGTCGGCACTCCTCTGTGGTTCTGGCATTTTCGATACGCCGGCGAATTTAATGCTGATGCTACTGCTAGGCTTTCACTCCCACCAACCAATCCTATGTGTACATTCCTCTTCGCCCACAATGGTTCAAAGCCTTGTGCAACATCTCATTATTTGGGTTCGACTTGTGTTTTATCAGAAGTCTTTGAGATTTTTCTTGGTTCATTGGAACCCACCCCACCCCAATCTCGTTCCCGCCGATCCACCCATGTGCGACTGTCTCAGGGTGAATATTGATGGAAAGGCCAAGAGGAAATGTGAAAATGTCCAAGAAATGTTTAAAGTAGGGCCTACCAGTAGTTCTAAATAACCGTCTACCCCTTCAAGATTGCCGATGGAAATGTGGCTTACACTTCATGATGGCGCATTGGCCTCCTTCCCGCCCCTGCTCCGTTTCCCTATGAGTTGTATACAATTCCGTATATCTATTGAAATTAATGTTCCTTCGTGGCCTCAAGGCCAATGCCCACAGAAGTGGAGTCTATCCCTGTTATTAACTGTTTCTATTGCATTAAATGGAGCAAGTGGTGGAAGATTAGTTTCTGTACAGGGTGTTAGTCTCTTGTAGATTTTGCCTCCCAGCTGTAGCTAATATATCCAATGGCACATGGGTTGAGTATATGGAGATAGTGTGTTGCTACATGTGATTCCACAGGTCACAACTTTGGGCTTAGCTATGTTAGACTTGATAAATATATAGATCCACTGAGTACAAGCAAGCGGCTGTTCTTCTGGCCAAGCTAGTATTACTAGTGCCAGGAAATGGTTTTCACTTGCTTGCATCATAAGAGTTACTTTGTGTCTTTACATCACTGGAAACTTATTTCTTGTTAATTTGTATTATAAGTTTCAGAACTTTCTATGACGTACGGCACACATTCATGCAGTATTAGTATTAAAACTTGTTCATAAAAAAGAAGATTAAAAAAATAAAGATAAAAGAAACAACCAGTTCTCTCCTGATACTGATATGAAAAGGCATCACATTTAGTTCTCAAACATGTGTTTAGTCCAACATAATTTGTGTCATCGTAAGGGGATCTTAAAGTTAAACTGACTTATTCATACCTACAATGTTTCTAATGCAGTTTTATGATCATCAAACAGTTATTCATTATTTATAGTGTTTACAATAATCTTATCAAAGAAAATTCAGGGTTTCAAATAATGGCTCTCCGATAGCACGCCAACACTTTTATTATTAACATTAAACTCAGCAGCAACCAAAGCTTGCTACAAGATGATATTACAATAAGTATTATGAGGATTAAGGATCTCCAGATTTTAATATCTAATTTAGTATAGAGACCATCTACATAGTTCTGATATTAACATTTTATCACTTGCATTGGCTACTTGTATTAAAAGGATTTTATACTGAGAGCAATTGACAAAGCAATGAAATACATATATACTGTTTTGTTTTTTTATCGTGTTCCTCTTGTACTTACTTGATGACTGTATAAAAAGCCCAACTCTGTATTATTGATATTGACTTTCTACCAATTCCATGAAACTGTTTTTGTGCAATAAGAATTGTCCATAAAGAACAGTGTAGTACTTTCCAGTTTGAAATAAATTATTATATGAACCATAGATTTGTACACAAATAGAGATTACATACAAAGATATATTTACGTTGTAACTTTTAACTTTAATCCCACATATTGATACTTGTTATTGTTATATTACCCATATTCAAACTGTTAAACTGTTGTGTGACAGCAGGAAACTGACAAAGGACAGAATTTTACTTTGTTTTTGAAATGGCTGGAAGACAAGGGGTGGTTGGCATACAATTATATTTTATAACCTTTATTATATGATGGGAGTGAGATGCAAAAAACACGCTATGCGCCATTTTTACATATTGTGAGTTTTTTCATCATCTCGAAATTTGAAAGAATTTTGTTCAAAACTGACTATGTCATATTGTAATTTGGCTCTAAACATCAAATTAATCTGGTTTTATTTAGAACTAAAGGAAGACAAAATTGATTTTTCTCAGGTTATCTTTTTTGGATATAGCGGTTTTTGCATCCCACCCTCATATATATATATATATATATATATAATTTTTTTTTTGAAGTAGAAGATTAATTTTGTTTAAATTGTATTTGTGAATTGTTTTCCTCATCACACGCAATGTCAGCAGTCAGTTTTCATAATAAATGCTTTAAATTTATTAGTTTTTATTTCTTGCTTTTTATTTATGTACCAATACAGAGTGGAAAATACAGCAGAATTTTGCAAGTTCAGTACAATTGAACGGAAGGTGAAAAGATTCCCCAGACTCAGTTACCTGTAATTTTAGAAAAAAGCAACAACATGAAAGGGCTGTGGTGATGTTAAAAATTATCCTTTGCCTGATTCTTGTTCTCACACAACAGTCATTGTTTTACACTCTTTGCGACCAAAAGTCTTATTTAGTGCACTAGTAGGTGATGAATATTGTTTATGATGTATTGTAGTCAAAGTTTGGTAAGAAGTTTGACCAATTTCAGTCATTTACTACTATATATAATTCATGTTGTATTATATCGCTATTGAATCGTAAATCAAAATGTAATGTATATGGAATTATCCTTGTACATGAATTTCTATTTGATTTTTCCCTTTTGCTTTTCCCCAGGATTGAAATTAATCTGGTCATTATTGTATTCATTCATTATTGATAGTAATAGTGAATCTCTTTTTTTATTCTTGTTATGACTGAAGTGTGTTTTGTAGTGTAGTATACATGATGACATTCAATGCCTGGTTTTATTTTATGTCTGTTTTTGAATTTATTTCGATAATTTATAAATATGTTTTTGCGCATGAGAGAGGAAGGTCTCCAATTGCTTGTTACCAAAGTGTGTAATTTTTGTTTGTATTTTATAAGTTATTAAAATCAGACATTTCATTCAAAATTATGGTTGAATTAATTTGCTTATGTTCTTTTATTCTTTGTTTGTTTGTTTATGTCGTTTTCTTTTGATTTTCAGAATTGAAAATGATACAACTTGTGAGTTAATGTGAAGTCTTTTGTGCTTTTCAAAAAGTTGACCAACACATACTATTTAAATGTAATCTACACTATAATCGAAAAGCTGGACAAACTCTGCAAAGGAAATTGATATTGCTATGTGTTATCCATATTCATGGGCAATAAGTTAACACTAGGTGATCTTAACATTTAGGACATATTTGAAAAATCACCCTGCATTTTCAGTCACAAAATTTAATTTCTCAAATCGTTATTTCTTTTTGGGGGGAATTCGATAAACTTTCAGTCTTAAAATTTATATTTTAATGCACCTTATATTATATTTGAGATTTGTGATGTTTTCATACACCTGAATAGGAGGACAATTTCAGTTTACGATTTTCAAATTTTCCTAGAATATGCGGTCACATTTCAAAAAGTATTGATTTTGCTTTCTGATATGAAAAAGCGAGAAAAAAGACAAATAGAAGATATTATTTTCCCACCAGAAATGAAGTACCAGTACTGCATTATACCTGTAAAAGGTACCTTTTATTATGTACCATGTTCTGTAAAAAAAAAAAAACCCCATAAATCTAGGTCTCATAATTTAGAGACAGATAAATAGATAGATAAAGAGAGAGAGAGAGAGAGAGAGAGAGAGAGAGAGAGAGAGAGAGAGAGAGAGAGAGAGAGAGAGAGAGAGAGAGAAGAGAGAGAAGAGAGAGAGAGAGGAGGGAGGGGAGGGGGGAAAGAGAGGGAGGGAGAGAGAGAGAGAGAGAGAGAGAGAGAGAGAGAGAGAGAGAGATTTTTGATTGATTATTGACCCAGGCCACCAACCAACTAGCAAATTTTTCCAATAAAATGCTTAGTGTCAGTGTGCCACTTCTCATCAAGATTCGTTTTTAGACACAGGATGTGATTTTTTGTTTATAGCCGGAATTATGGGCTTTATGGACTCTTTGATGAGTAATGGAAACGATGTAATGTTTGCCATTCTTGTGTTGTCAGTTAATCAATAGAAATAAATCACCGTTAAATCTGATTTAAGCATGATTTTGTCAAAGAGTTGAATGTGTAATGAGCAATACAGTGCTACAGCCAGCAGTTCCCTAAAAAAGAAGATATAAGTAAAAAATAAATAAATCCAAAAACAAAACCAAACAAAAAAAAAAACAAACCCAGAGGAGATACAAAAAAAACCAAACAAGACTTGCAGTATGTATAAATATGTGAAATATGGATCTCTAATTAAAATCATTAATGATTGTTCCCATTATATACTTGAACTTGAACATCAATAAAGCACAATGGACTTATCAAGTATATGAATATATAACAAAAAAAAGTATTAAAAATATGTATGTAGAAATAAAATAATTAGGGTGAATTAGGTATAAACATACTTTATTTGTTAACAATAATAACAGAAGATCTATAGCTATAACAGAAATACTAAATGAAAAAAGAAATCTTCACAGCACACATTAATCTCTTACATTGTACTGTACATGTATGAGGGAGAAATCATTTACCGCAACTACAAGCACAGAAGGTCCTCTGATACACTACCATCTCAAGAGATATAAAAATAAGCGACAACTGCCAAAATCAGTTGCAACTAAAGAACTCCATGCATACAGTTGAGGGTGGATGACTGGATGAGTAGAGTAATTAAATGAAATATATGGGAGCTATTTGAATTTAATGGAACTATTTTTAAAAATATCAAATATTAGACCTAAGGTAGATGCAGGTAATAACAGCACTGCTTTATCGCAAGTATTGCATATTTCAAACACTTCCTGAAAAACAGAATACCAGATATCGCCTGGAGAAATGATAATGCTTAGTAGATATGCAATTAGTGTGCACACTACTTTTTTGGGAAAGCTAGATGTATGTGTATTTATCAGCTAGTTTTAAAATGCGATTAAACATTTTCAGATCCCTGTAACCAAAATAAAATAGTCACGGTTTTCAAGTCCATTCCCACTTCCGCAGCATTAGACAGAAATGGTCTCTCAAAATCATCTCCTAGTCAGTACGTCATGTCACTGTCAAAGGCTTCTTTACCTCCTATAGATGGTATTCGTTCATTTGCCCATGGCAGAATAAGAGAAAGTGTGTCAAGAGTCTTACCAATTGACAAAAATGAGGTCTGGTCCATCTGGAGTGAACATTTTCCCTTTTTACTCGCATTAATATGATTCATTTACAGGTGTAATGGACATGGTATGATGAGTCAAACGATCTGTATTTTTGTCTGGCATTTACGGTTACCATGGAAACAACCACCATCTTGGATTTTGCCCCAAAATTTTCAACAAGCTAAATAACAGGCCTCCACACTTTTTGACAAATTTCTTTCAAAGTTGAACACACCTTTTTTTGATACAATATCTATATTTGGTTGGATTGGATTTTGATTTTATATGTAATTGTTGTTGTTGAAAATGAATTTTTGAAAACAGTGTGTGAGAACAACCAAAAATATATATACAAAAATATTACACAAAAAGGTAAATTTCATAAAACTAAAATACATGTCAAAAAAAGCATCTGATCATTTTGTTGTTTTCAATCAACCCTCATTCATACCAAATTTCATGATAATATGTTTCAGAAATAAAAAAAGGAGGATAGAAAATAATAAACAAAAAATTACATTTTGAAAACATCCCATTTCAAACTTTTGTTCTTTTATTTGAATGTTTTTTTCTTACATAAACTTAGAAGAGAGTAGAATGATACTTTGAAACATCACAAAATCTTGAGAGCTCTCAACTACTTCTTGTCGACCCTGTTTCAACTGCCCTGGCTCCTTTTTTACTCATGTCAGGATAACACCTTTTGATAACTTGTTGGCATTTTTCCTGGCGATTTATGGCAATATTCAGGACAAATCATCAAATAAATTTTATTTTCGGATAGAGTACATTGTGGTAATCAAAATGAGTACCAAGTTGCAATACTTTAGACCAAATTTATGGCTTTGCTAGCACAACAGATGGTTGAAAGATAGGCCTGTATCGTTTATCAAAAAATTGTATAAACTCAAACAATCGATACAGAGCTATTCTTATGGTATCATAATGAAGGGAATGAAAAGCTCAATCCAATATGTCAATAAACTAAATTTGTCCCATTTTTGGCAAAAATTGTTTTCTAAGGAGCATAGAACTGATTGGCTGAAAATGGGTAGACTTTTGTCTATCCTTTGAAAAATTACTTTTCACTTGGAGACTACCAAAAAAATTATGTATCTATTGGTAAAACAAAAGTTAAAAGAAAGAAACAACCCCCCCTCCATAAAAAAAAGAGATAAAAAATCCAAATCAAATGTGATCAGTCACCAGCTCTTGCTTGTTTTTCATTTTGGATGGTGCACTCATCAGTCAGCTGCAGTTGATTCATGTTTGGCACCCTCCATGATGTTTTTGATAAGTCATTAAAATCAAGAATATCACAGACTTTATTTGGAGCACCAACAACATTAAGGTAATCAAAGATGTAAAGACCAAACTTTTCTCGTAACGCTGAACAACAACATTCAAGTAATGGTCTAGGCTCCTCAGCTAACGAAATAATTTTGGCAATGATTTCGGCATCCTCAGTGGGAAAGTTTCCAGTTTCAATCCAATCCATGTCATCTTGTAAATCATAACCTGCACGTAAAATCATATGAGCCACGGTCAGATGTCCCTCTTGCAGGCAAACCTGTAGCCCTGAGCCAAAGTGACATGATGGGGCTACAGGCTTTCCGATTGCGAGAAAAATTTTGACAATACTTTCATGGCCTTGCAACAGTGAAAACCACAGTGGGGAGATATCGTTGTATGAGAGGTGGGAAACACGACTTGTATCTATTTGAACAGCCCCTTTGGTGCGATTCAAAAGTATGTGGGTCATCTCGAGGTCACCAATGTAAGCTGCCATGTGAAGAGGTGTGATCTGAATCTCACAGTTTGAACACACGCTGTGACCTGAGGCACGCCAAAAGACCCGGATGAAAGACACTTGTTGAGTGCATTACCTTTAATAAGCAATTTAGCAATAGTGCAGCGACCATACATCACAGCGCTTAATAAAGGAGTTACAGAATGTCCACAGCCTGAAAAAAGACAAAAGCACTTTTAAAAAAATGAGATCGACAAAGAGTAGAAAATACAGACGTGTGTCTCTCCAACTTCAAAAACTTGTCAACTATTGGAACACATAATACATAGTAAGATAATGGATCACCAAGATAAGCATAGCATCCTAACATATATCCAACATGGGTTTAGACAAAAACAAAGCTGTGAAACTCAACTTATTAGAACAATATATGAATTCAGTAATTCTCTAAATCAAAGAAGCCAAACAGATGCTATCCTCCTACATTTCTCAAAGGCTTTTGACAAAGTAGAACACAATGGACTACTAATAAAATAGGATGGGTATGGTATTCAAAAATCTCTTCTTGAATGGATCAAATCATTTCTTTTGAAACACACTCAAAAGGTTATTGTTGAAGGTGTTGAATCTAATCCCAAACGAGTGCTTTCAGGTGGGCCCCAGGGAGCTGTCTTAGGTCCTCTATTCTTTTTGATAATATCAATGATATTGATGAAAACCTCTCACTAGTCTCACCAGGTACCAAACTCAGATTTTTTGTTGATGATAGTCCATTTGAATAGAAAATAAAGAACATGGAGCATTGCAAAATATTAAAAAATGACTTGGGGGGGGGGGCACCTGGACTGGCCAGTTTTGAACCTAAACGTTGATTTTCTGTTCTTTGCATATTTGGGTAGTTCATGGCAGAAAAATATCCATATGACATATAATTTTTTTTACAAAATATTTTGTAGGCAAGGGTAGGTAAAAACGGTCAAAATTTTGACGTAAATTACCCTAACACTGACTGAGAAAATGGCAGTAAAAACCTGTATATTGGCAGTTAATCGCCAAATGTGGCAGCACGATATTTGACCTCGTTAGCCGACGCCAATCAACGCATCTCCCGTGGCTGTGTAATATAAGAGGCGTTGCACAATAGTGTGTAATTAAACACACACACAAGCATAGGATATAGAGGAAAAACAAATAAGTGGTCATTTTGACGTCTGTTTTCACAACAGTACACATCTAAACCTAGATTTATAATTCTATTTACATAAATAACAATGCCAGAGACTGTCGAAAGAGTAAGGGGCTGCTACAACAAGGAAGCCCGTCCGAAGTGTTTGTTTTGTGTTATTTTGTGTTGATTTTTTTACTTCCATTTTTCTCCAAATGTAGTTTTTCTACACTAAAATTCTATCTCCTCCGTCATTTACCGAACGATTTGTATTATTTTTGGCACACAGGTTCCTCCTGTCAATATTAATAGAACGACGTCGATTTTCAAAAATATATATTGTAAACTTTTTGAGAATTGTTTTTTGTTTGTAATAAAAACGCTGTTTTTGTACATTCACGATATATAATATTTTCAAAAATTCATAAAAAAAAACAACTATCCAAAATATCGAAAAAACCCGACATCATTCGTTACATATTGAATGGAAAAGACGATCTGCACAGGTTTTGAGTGATTTTATTCATAACTAAGGGAGGAGATAGATTTTGAAAATTGAGTCAAAATCCAAGATGACGGCCGTTTCTATGGCAACCAAGGACGCTACAAACTTTTGCAATGATATAGGATGACTGTATTTTGACAGTTACTCATGTACATACTAAAAGTAAAAACCTAACCTCAAAAGCAAAAAAAATTACTTCAGGTGCCGCCGACAAAAAAACCTTACAGAGAAGTGGAAGAAGAAAGAAACCAATCACATAAATTGATAACTAAAACTTGGATAACATGACCTGAAAATGAATTAACTTGCCTTTTGAGAAGAAAAACTGTGATGTAGCATTACTAGTAATGATCTCATCAGACTGACAAGTCGGTCAGTGCTGAGACAGCCATAAAACTTGGACATAGCCGGTTCATCCACATCTACGCTGTTCTCAATTAAAAAGGCAATAACTTCTGGCAGGTCAGTAACTACTGCCGTAACTAAAGCAGAGCAACCGTCACTGTCTAGACTAGAGTTGACGTTGATGCCTTTAGATATTAGAAGCTTCAGGATCTGCATAGTTTCTGTTGTAGATAGAGTTAAAAATAAAGCTAATGACAATCATATAGATAGAGTATAAAAATAACATCAGAAAATATTTGTCTTAAATATAACAGATTTCTCTTTACATGACATACAATGTCTATTGTGATGAATATTTAATGCCATTAAGTAAGCTCTTGACTCTTTTCCTAATAAAGATAGAAGGTGTACAATGCAAGACAGTGATCTGAACATTTGTATTAAAAAAACCCAACAAATCACTTCCAGGATATTGATTTCAGAGATGACACAACAGTTCAACATTCAATAATATAATTACGGAACAGTGTAATGCTCAGTGGTATGAACAATGAGAGGAAATTTAAATATTACATCGTTCATGAACTCTTATATATCCACAGGTAAAAGTAATGACATTACTTTCAGAGAAACGTTCTGGAAAAGCGTGGTAAAGGACATTTTGGCCTTGGCTATCTCTAGCTTCAAGGTCAGCTCCACTTTCAAGAATGGCTTCTACAAGATCTACATCCTGGTTTACAACAGCTTTCATTAAATCCGTGCGGCGGAGGTCCAATTCCCGTTCAAATACTTTTCTCTCTGAAAAAGAACAATTTAGAGATCAAATAAATGCTTTTTTTTAAAACTTGAAATATTTGAAAATAAAAGGCTCCCTTCATCTGCTATGAGGTTATAATTCTTTTTCATTTTGCGACAGCGACTGGAAAGTTAACCCTGATATTCTTTAGAGAAGAGCAGGGACTGATTCATTTGGTATATCATACATTTTTCCCCCATTGGCTTTCCCTTGCATATTGGAGAAGGAGTTTATAAAGGAATGGGCCTATTTAGGGCTGGGTCTGATCAAAGCTATACTCATGACTAAATACTTAGAAGAGAATATTCAACTGTCACAGCATCTAATTTTAAATACTTTGAATCATGGGACAACTCTTAAATTATCAACGACTTTGAGTTGAACACTTGTCTGTTTTCTCATTTTGACCAGAATAGACATTGACTCAGGTATGATGTGATCACTGATCGCAAAATGAACCAGCATCTTAAATTTTAGTTTGAATGCTAAAGGATTTGCACCCTCTAGAAGTACGAAAATATATAGACTACAGTACACTCCGTTATCATGTTATGTTATCTGTTATTGTATGGCAATGATTGTAAATAATAAACAGCAGAGCACCCTCATCTTTGAAGACAAATTATTACTGAAATGATCATTTTTATTGTCAAAATGTCATACCCTTTGCATTTTGCCGTTTCCGAAATTCCCACTGGATCTAGATGGAGAGCTGCCGACTCTCTTCTATGACCGTCGGGCAAAATCGAAAATGAAAGTTGCTTTATAGCGTCCCTGCCAATGTATAAACGTTGTTAAGGGGTAGACTACTCTTATTTTATTTTGATTTTCCTATTCAAAATGGCGACCACCGACGAAGTCCGGCTGAAAACGCCTTCTCAGTATACCAGTGGAAAAGATTCAGTGAGCTTCCACTTTGTATTATTTTTTCTGTTTAAGATTATTTTGTTTTTGTATTGATTTCGTCCCTGATAAATGAAATTTAAAAAATGTAGATGTAACTCTATTTGTGACACGATTCTTGAGGCCAAAGTAGGAAGTCAAAGAGGAAAAACAAAACTAATCTCCTATCCAGTTGAGATCTTATATCTTAATAGAATAGCAAGATTCTAGATATATATAGATTTAGATATAGGGCTAGATTCTAGCTCCAGCCAGAATCTAAGACTAACTAACACAATAAAAGATGGCTTTATAGTCTGTATCCCCATGCTCATCGACTAGATCATTTTCATTTCATTCAAAGTCTTTCTCAACTACCTGGGGACGGGGAGAATAGAGTACACTACAGGAGCCCGCTAGACGTTTTATACTATCACTGACATTCTATTAAGATCTTATGGTCACCTTTTTAACCTCATCTAATATTATTTTTGTCAACGTGCTAGTCTATATGCTACTGGTACTAAAAACTATTTGTTCGACTTCGACAATTATCCCCCTAGGGTCGCTTGCTGCAAAATTGAATACCCACCAGAGC
This sequence comes from Doris montereyensis, assembly GCA_037039925.1. Classification (NCBI taxonomy): domain Eukaryota; kingdom Metazoa; phylum Mollusca; class Gastropoda; order Nudibranchia; family Dorididae; genus Doris; species Doris montereyensis. Next base: position 48,716 of record JAXRKP010002153.1, on the reverse strand, counting down.
TAATATATTTGTCATACACTTATTTTGCTCCTTTCGAAGAAGATGTTTTTCTGCTTCCACATGAAACTTTCCAGACTTAAACGTGCACTTTTGTAAAAATAAAAGCAAACGAAACAGTTTTATGGCTGATTTTACCTGTAAGGCTAAGAAAAGTTCCTTCAAGGCCATTACGGCCCATAGAGTCAGAGCGTATGCAGATTTCTATAGCGTGAAGTGGAACAGGTGATAATCATCACCTCCTGGACAGGCCGCAAGTCTGACGCAGATTTTACTCCCAAGCTAGTGCTTGTACCCATTTTTCACCTGGATGGGGGAAGCGCGCAGGTCCTATATTTAGAGCCAGACACCTAGGCTTCTTTATTGGAAATTTCCACTTTCCTTACATGGTTTATGATGTAGTTTGACCTTTGAGTTCATAGTTAAACAACAGCCAATGAGATTACAATTTATTTTGAGCTCGTAGCTTTCCCGGTAGCCTCATTATCATTCATCAAAGTGACGCTTTCCCATTCAACACACTTTGTGCAAGCCTAAATTGATTACATGGCTATCGCTGCTATTGTTTAGTCCTTAGTTTAAATTTCTCTTGTTGCATTAACATCTCAATATGAATTCCTTATTCTTTCAACTTATAGAAAATGCGTGTTTTATAGGTCTTTTATCATCTGTAAATGTGAACTCCTTGTTCAAACTAAGTCTAATTCCAAGCTTTACCTGTTGCACACACTCGTTTTTTCATGCAAATGGCTGGGGCAGCCCCTCACAGTAAGAAGGTCACTTCCGGTAACACCGTGAACTCTACTTGGGTTAAGTGTCTTTTTCAAGGAACACAAAGTCTGGCCTGGCTTTGCTAGGAATCAAACCCGGGACCTCATGATCCCAGTCCGGCAGCCTAAACACTCAGCCACTGATGCCACGTGGCTAAAAACAGCCAAAGAAAATATCATTGTATTATTAAAGAGATTATTTTTGGCAGCATTATTATTGCATGAAAGGAAATCGATTTTGTTGCTGTTAAGTCATTCATTCTTTAAGCATCAATTGATAAGAACAATAATCTGTTTTATATATAAACTACTCACTCTCTCCTTTAAATATTCCAGTCTTCTCACTTGATGTCCATTGTCAGGACGTTGTCATCAAGGTAAGAAATAAAGACAAAAATGGTAATTAAATCAGGAGGTGAATCCAGAATCACACTGTATCAGTGCATACTATTTTGTCTTCACCATTTCACTGTCAAAGATCATTTCCTGCCCAGTCAGAAGATAAATACTGGCCTGAATGATAAAAGGTGTGATCATTAAGCATCTATGAGACTATGATGTGTTTAAAATTTTTTTTATAAATAAGAGATATAATATAATATGTAATAAATCACTTTTATAGCGCACATAATAAAATTAATTTGGCATGCCCTAAAGCGCTCTACAGAAATCACATGCATACAGCGATGACTGTTCATAATACGCTAGCCGGAATAGTCTTGTTTTAGATTTGATTTGAAAGCTGTTTCGCTAGTAGAGCTTTTAGTTTTTGTACACAGTGGGTTCCAGACAGTGGGAGCGGCATTAGAAAGATTGGTCAGCGAATTTGGTTTCTGACAGCCTCTTTTTAAGGTTGATTGTGTTGGATGATCTTCGGCTTTTTAGCTGGCATGTTGATGTCAATCCGAGAGTCAAGATATGTCAGAGTCTATCCATTTATACATTTGTAGGTGTGGCAAGCAATTTTGAAAGTTATTCTCCTCTGGATGGATAGCGAGTGCAGGACAGGGCTGATGCTCTCACGTAAATTTGTCTCTGTAATGAACCTGGGAGTTATGTTTTGAATCATCTGCTATTTGTTCAGAGTCTTTGTTGGTAGACCATGGAGAAGAGTGTTACAGTGATCCAGTGTACTTGTGATGAGGGCATGCACAATGCTTCTTGCCGAATCTATGTCAAGCAGATCTCTGATTTTGTACAAGTTTCTCAGATGGTAATGAGTAGTTGTTAGCACAGTGTTCACGTGATCTTCCATAATCACTGATTCGTGAAGATGAAGACCAAGGTTGTGTACACATGTTGAATGATTGATTGTACATTCCAGAATTGTAATAGGCAATGGGTTCGGTTTTATCCACGTTTAATTTCAATTATTTTAGGCTCATTCATGATTTTACTTTAAAGAGGCATGATTCAATCAAACTCATGACTTAATGCAGTGATTCCAACAAAACTGGAGATAAATCTGTGTATCATCGGCATAAAGGTAGTATTTGCTGCCGTCCTATGACAGAATATGTTTCAGAGATGATGTGTAGATGGTGAAAAGGATAGGTCCAAGGACTGAGCCTTGTGGAATGCAATTTGAGTGATGTTGATGTGCTTGGGGACCCATTGATAAGGACTTTCTGTTTTCGATCTGTAAAATATTCAATGAAGCAACTAAGAGCATCACCCTCTACTGCAAAAATCTTGCCCGAGTCTCGTCAGCAATATTTTGTAATCGAAAGTGGCGCTCAAGTCAAAGAATGTCCTTGGACATGTAGAAGGTTGTTTCCGTACTGTGTCCAGTTTTGATTCCAGACTGGAAGGTGATGGAAATGTTGATGTTTTTCATGTGATTGTGCAGTCTTTTTGCCACAGTTTTTTCTACTAATTTTAAATAAAAGTGGGGTTTGATATTGACCGATAATTTGTCAGGTTGTCTTTATCAAATAAAGGCATCTTAATAAGAGGAGTTATATTTGCCTCTTTGGAAACTGATGGAGATTCTGGAGTTTATCGAGCAGTTGACAATGGAAGTAATTGATTGAGCCATTTTGTGAATGTATTCTTTAATCAGCCATGTTGGTAGAGATTTGGCTGGATTTAAATGACAAAAAGATGTGGTCATTAAATATCTATAAAACTATAACGTGTTAAAAAAAATAATTTAAATTATACTCATGGTATTTAAGGGGATTTATTGAGCAAGTGTAAATAAATGTCAAGATAGAAAGGATACTTTCAGGAAAGTCAAAGACAAAATGACATGATGAGGGAAAAAAACATTAAGTGTAAATAAATATCAAGATATAAAGGATACTTTCAGGAAAGTCAAAGACAAGATGACATGAGGAGGGAGAAAAACATTAAGAGTGTAAAATAATATCAAGATAGAAAGGATACTTTCAGGAAAGACAAAGACAAGATGACATGAGGAGGGAACAAAAAAACAGAGATGTTAGAGTGGAACCTTTAAAATCTTACCTCTTATCCATGTTGCGTTCTTTGGTTGTTTTTTTTACTTCTTTACTTCTTGTATACATATATAGAAAAGTTACTTGAAAAGAAATGAAAATTTTGTTTTCATGTATTCTGATGAAAAAATGCAAAGTGTAGGTTCAAAAATTTATATTTGAATTATATCATAGCGAAATGTTTTCCAATTTTATTTGATTCAATCCCAAAGGTAAATGAGCACATTTTCAGAAGTGAATTTTTTTACAGAAGATTATTGCTTGATAATATTTCATATTGCTCTTCAATTACATGTGCTTCCTAATATCGTTTCAGTGCTGACTTTGAGCAAAGAGAAAGAGAAAAGACAAGAATTGAGAAAGCGTACAGAAAGTGACAAAGATTGGGAGAATTAGTGTCAGGTAACAGTGTTATAATTAAAATATTGAATATTGATTCTATATTCCGTGTTTTATGTGGTTTTACATTGGCATCAACAGAGAATAGTAATTTTATGCTTGATTATTATCTTTCTTTTCAAATTTAATGCACTTCCTTCTTTTCTAAATGAGAAAGAAAATTAAGTTGGAATATCATTTCATTTTATGTAAAAAAGATTTTTATGATGTAGCAGATGTGTAGTAGGTGATGTATTTGTTGCCTTAAACCTGTTAAAAAGATTCTTTGAATGCAACAAAATGAACTATTTTCTTGTTTTTGTTTTTTGTTTCTCTTTTTCAGAAAACTATCAAGACATCACAAAAATTCTTCAGTCTTTCAATGGCATGACAAAAAGTATCGGTGGTATGTATTATTCCTTTCATCAGAATTATTTCTTGCTTTTTTCATAGCTAATTGAAGTTAAATAGTGTAGATAGTCGAGAAGGACAAAAAAACAATTTAAGAAAGAAAATCATGCCTGGAAATTACAATTTTTATCGGGGACTTTACACAAAAGATGATAAACTCATTCTTGACTGAATACAGAGAAAAAAGGATGTCCTTTTAACATGAAGCTTTGTTATTTTTTGTGATGGTGTGTAATTTTCCCTCTTTTGTCCCAGAATCTCGAGAAAAGATTGGAAAGATAAAAGAGGACCTCAATTCTTGCAAGACACTTCTGCATTTTAAGAGGGATGAACTCCGCAAATTGTGGAAAGATGGTGTGGAACATAAAGCTGTTCTGTCAATGCTTGAACAAGTGTATGAGTTTTTTTTTTTTTTTTTATTCACAACATTTTTGTGATTACTTTTTTGTTTTCATGGATAATCAGTTAAAATTATTATAAATGCCGCCATACATTTTGATATCCAATCATGCGATTGTGGAACATATATATACCCATCGAAAACATGAAAACATAGGACAAAAGATATTCTTTTTATGTATTTCTATAAATGAGAAAGGCAAGTGCATAAATTTATCAGAATTATATTGTTCTAATTACAAATAGATTTGTTTTGAAAGGAAGGGCTCTGAATTTCTCTGCTGTAAAGAGAATCTGATTTCTTAAGTTAGGACAAAATGCAAGTGAAATGTGTGACAAATGTAAACTGAATTGGCTACAAGTTTTCGTGAGACACGACAATTGATGACTGTGAATCTGATAATTCCAAAGACTTTCAAAGTTTGTAGTCCTGATAAAACTTGAGCCAACGAATGTTGACCTTTCTATAAAGTTTATCGAGTATATCATCTTCGGCTATTTGTGAAACTATCTGCAATAGAGTAATCTGATTTCCATCATATGTTTTTCATTTTGTATGACATGAGAGCATTTCTTATGGGTCTAAATATTGTTGTTTGTGTGTTTTCCCCAAACGTCTTTCTGTCTTATAGAAGTTTGCTAATTATTCATCAGTTTGTATACGTCTTCAGTGTTGAAAGGCTTTGGTAAAGATATTTCTGTGAAATTATTTGTGCTTGCAACAAGGTCCTTTGTCTTCCAGCTATTACAGGCAATCATGCATATTAAAAAAATGTGTCAACATTAGAAATAATATATTTAAAATCTCAATATTTTGTCTCACAGGGAGCAGATTAAAAGTTCAAGACAAAATGAACAGCTTCATATCCAATAAGCATTATCTTCATGCCACAGACACAATAGTTCAGGCAGGTCAGTGTTATGTTCTGTTTATGTCTTTTGAACATTGGTTGTTTCATATGATTACCTCTTTCTTGAACTAAAAGAGACTCACAAATTGACTCAGGTCTCAGGGCTTTGCTTAGGATAAGTAAGACATATCAAGATCGTCCTTCAAAAAGGCTTTTGCTTTTTATGGATGTGTGGTGTCGGTGGCAGAGTGGGTAAGCTGCTGGCCCGAGTTAGAATCGTAGCAAAGCTAGGACCGACGATGTATTCCACTTAACATGCATTTTTCCCACTCTACCCCGGTTGCAAATGGGTACAAGCACTAGCTTGGGAGTAAAAATCTGTGTCAGACTACCGTCCTTGCCAGGAGGTGGTTATTATCACCTGTTCTGAAACCGGGATAAGTCACTTATGTGTTCATGTTTTTTTCTACAGTTGCAGTATTGGAGGGACCTCTAAGTGGAGTTGATGCCCTAAGAGAAGTCCGTTCTGACCTCCTGAATATCAAAGAGGTATGAAAGAAAGCAACATAAAAAAAATATACATTTACATAGAATGATATGATTTTAGTCATAATGTGATAGGATTTCTTTCTTTGTTTCTCTACCTCAAAAGGGGAAATTTTCAATTGTGTTCTCTTCTATTATTGAAGAAAATGAAAATTTCTATGAAGGTCGTGTTCTTTGTAGCCTCCTTTTAATTACCATTGTATTTTTAAATGTGAAAATAATTTGTAGATTACTCAAGAAAACTTGTGAATTTAATCATAGTATATCCTAATGTTTATTGAGTTCATACCACCATTTTGTTTTGGTATCAGTTTATGCATTTATCAGTGTATATTTGTGTCTGTTTTTCTCAGAAAATGCATGAAACTTTGATTGAAGAGCTTACAAAGCAAATCTATGAGAGATCCCTGCCAAACTCAGTATGCAACGTGGTAGCCAGATGCGCCTCAGCAGGAAAGATGCCAGTGTGTGGGGCTGGTCTGACGGTGTTGACTCTCCTAAAAGGATGTCGAGTATGTCTTTTTTATGTTTTAGAAGAATATTCTCTTGAATTACATTTTTAAGCCCATCTGGTGTTTAAGTCCAGGCCTCTTCAAGCTTTTTTTCAGCGCAATCCCTTTTCAATGGTCAATTTTTTGTTTCAACCCTTTTAAACGGCTCTTGAAATGACGGCTTTTTTGTCAAATTATCGTTTTCATCTGGTTTTTTTTTTTACATATTTAGAAAGAATAAACCTTCCTCTACAGGATTCTTAAGGAGAAATGTCAGTTTAATGCACAAAATGTTTTTTTAAAGAATTTTGTAGGATCCGAGATAGGGTGCTTCAGTGGAAATTCTCATAAATTTGATAAAAAATAAAAACAATAAAACTGTAATGTGCTCTAAACTATAGCTAGAGCAACAAACTTGGTATCGTTGGATTCGTCTATTGTTTGATCCAACCTGTGTAAAGCGGAAAGTCATTGAGCGAGGAGAAATAAATGGTTGAGCACAAGCACATAGGTGTGTGGCGACAATATGTCAGTACGTTTCAATTCAGGACACCACATCCATATACGAGGGGACTGAGAAAATAAATTTCAGGTGTCGTGGTGCCCCCCCCCCCCCCCTTTTAAAAAAATATTATTATTATTTTTAAAAATTTTTAAATTTGTTTGTAACCAGATTACCATAGGAATAAATACAATTCTAGTTATGTGCTCAAACCCTCTGGTTGAGGGTCCCTGGGGGTTGAGACCTTCACTTTACAGAGCCCAGCTTTTGTCAATGACATAGATGTTTGAATTCAGATGTGTGATATTAATTTAGATAAAATACATTTCTTTAATGTTAAAAGTCACTCCCATGTTCTTCTTTGGCTCATTGGCTTACCTTAATGAGTTTGTTTGAAATTAATCTTTTATAGGGTCTGAAAGCAAAGAAATTCATCTGTGAAGTCTTATTATGAAGTAAAGGAGGATTTAAACTCCAAGCCAGAGGAGAATCTGGAAAACTTTATCGCCATTCTGGCAGAATCTCTTTTTGCACTGCGTAAACTTCCTGAAGCTGTAGAGGTGAGCCTTTTTTTGTTGTTGTGATTCTTTTCCCCCACAAATTTACTTCATTCTTATAAATTCTGTATCTTGAGGGAAAACATTTGGTGCTTTTTACCCAACAATATCACTTTATATATTAGGACAAGATTTTTAATACATATATTTTTATATTGGGACAAACATTTTTAAATAGGGTATTATACATGTAAATGATTATGAGAAATGGTGCAGGTATGCTCATTTTTCTCTATACAGTAATTTAAATATATTATTGGTGATCACATATGAATTTTACCCTGGGTGTATTTCAAACATCACAATTGACACATTAAACACACAGCACAATACATTTGTATAAAATGCACATGAATGTAAATGCTGTAAATGTACATATATATCTATATCTATGTATTTTCTTCTGAAGTTTATTTAGTACAGTACAAAGAAGCCTACTTGGATGATCATGTTCAATGTGTGGTTGTAACCTCTATCTAAATCCAGCATCTAGCCAACCATTCATCATTGTCAATCATCTGATGTGATAAACTTACCTGCATTGTCTTAGTCACTAGTCTATGCAACATAGCTGCAAGTGCCATCCAAACACATTGTTTGAGCATAGTATACTGTATAATGATTGCACACTCCATCTAAATTCAACAGCTGATGTGTTAGGATTTCACATTTCAGCGACCTTTACATTAGAATTTTGGCCTCAATTTGAGACAGTGGCTATTTATTACGTTTGAATTCAGCGACGAGCTTTTCAATTAAACAGTATAATTTTCACAGAAAGAATTCTGTCCCAGATGAATTGTTTTGTAATCGAGTATTTCATGTAGCGGCGTTCCCATTGTCGGCTTCAACTGTATTGGGACAAGATTTTATATAGAGACAAAATTTGTAGTAATTTTGCATTGCGAGAAGAGATTTTTTTCGATCTTTATATTTGGATAATATTTTTATTAACAAAATAGATAGTTTTTAAAATGTTTTAAGAGTATAAATTAAGAAAAGAGTTGTAGCACTGAAATTTAACAAATGTGCATTTTCCCTATTTTGTTTTTTGTTTTAGCGCCTCAAGATAGGAATGAAAGGCAGCCTGAACAAACTGATCAATATGGCCACACAACAGATCGCTGACAGGTATTGGAGTGTAATATTTTTAATTGGGTGGGGAAATATTACAGACCTTTGTTAGAGTAATAAGATGGAAAGTACAAAGATATTCTTTGAAAATTGTGTTTTCTTTACTTTAGATCTCCATGTTGTAGATACGTTTTAAAGATTTCAATTTAGTGTTGTTGAAAATGCCAACATGATGTTGATGCCCATGTGGCCTTTGCTCGTTTTAAATTTGTGTTCTTAACTCCCATGTTCACAGCTGGGGCAACAAGCAGATACTATGGTGAACCATGTCCAGCGAGAAACACCTGAATGAACTTCTGTGCCTCATCTTCCAGCAGACAAGTTGCGTGGCTCAAACCCACCAAATTTTCCTCAACAACGTTTTCAGACTTACGGTAGGACTTGAGTTTACGTTTGCATTGTAGATCACTCATCTCTTTCCTCCTCGATGTCAAATAGAATGTGACATCCTGTGGGTGACAGCTTATGGCTTCCTTGCTGACTCATTGTATCAAAACAATTTCCTTTACATTTGTATGTATCAATAATTTATTTTCCATAACAGAGTGCAATTTTAGTATTTTTGTGTTTTTTTTTCACTTTTTTTCTCCAGACTGTATTTTGATAATTTCTTCAATTTCATTTTAGAGACTTTTTTTTTTTACTTTAATGCTCACTAATTTTAACTATAGAATCTAAAGGTTGACTTAAAAAAATGAAAATATATAAAAGGAGAAATATTGTATATGGCGCTTTCCTCCTTCAAATTCAATAATTTTGCAAGTGATTACATAAATTAAGGGTCTTTTGTCCTTACTATGCTATTCTCAAAATCTTGATGCCCTGATATGAAATGGCAGGGAAAAAATGGGCTGAACAGGAAGAAAGAGTTAGTGGCAGTTTCTTAAGTTTTCTCATTCCTTCATTTTTAGTGTCTAAAAATTGATGATAGTTGTTGATATCAAAAAAGCTAGAAGTTTGTGTATTATATTTTCAATCATTTATATGTTAAGTAGAGATTTCATATTGATCTATAATGACCTAAGACAGCCATACAAAATGTACACGAGAAAAGGCTGTGATTTGCATTAAATTTACCTTTTATCTATAGGAAACAACAGATAGAGTAAAACTTGAATTTTGCTTAGATTAATGAGATAATACAGAATGGCTATGATCATAGAGACCTTTTTTTTTCTGTTTCCATTTTTTAAAAACTAGCTAAGCAATGTTATCTTATTATGTAAGAGACAAAAGCTATCTATAAAATTAAACTATTATAGCAAACACTTATAATTTTTTCAAAAATTTTGCAAAGCAAACATGGTGTGACATTTTTGTTTATCAAGTTTTCTATAACACTTAATACATTTATCTTGTAAGAATGTAGTGACATTTTATTTCTAGTTTTTGATCACACCTAATCTTCATACCTCAACATTTCTTTAAGCAATCATCTCATTTGGATAATGAGGTAAAGGCAAAATGTTGCATTTTGAAGTCCTGGTTTGCAAATGGATCTCTTTTTTTTATCTTCCTTTGTTTTGTTTCCTTTGTTTTCTTTGTTTTTTAACTACTCGCTCCCGGTGTTGTCAACCACTTTGTTTTCTTTACCACGGAAAAGATGCTGATCGTTCGTTTTCTATGAACCTATTGATGACGTTATAAGCTGTTAACAAATTGAAGATTTGAATTTAAAACATGGAATGTTTTGTTTATTATTAATTGTGTAATTTTTTGTTGCTTGTAAAATAATTTGCCCTTGCAGCAATACATTGTGTCAGTGAACCATAAAGAAGCATATTGGACTCATTTCTCTTAACTCAACCTTAAATGCATGTTCATCAAGTGTTCAACGTGGCTGTTATTTCAACAGTGCATCATCATTTCTCTTATCTTTTGTGCTTGATTTCTTTTCGTCATGCTATTAATTGCGCTTTATTTATTTATTTATTCACTTCTCTTTTTTTTTTGCTGCATTTGTTAAATGATCTCTGTTATATAAATTTACGTTTCATGTCAATCTCTGCACTGTGCTGACATCATTATTTCTACCACACCTTTTCATTTCTGCTATTATTCTTGGAAAGGGATTTAAGGGGCTAGAGGAGGTTTGTTTTTTTTTTCCTTTTAAATTTTGTTGTTCTAAATATTTCGTCTGGTTTAAAGCCTGTCAAGCATTAGTGACTTAATTCAAACACATTTTCCACTTGATCATGCAATATATATATCATGAATCTACACTGAATGAAAACAGACTTTTTTGGTATCTTATTTTATATGCTTGCTGTTTTAAAAAAAAAATTTAAATGTACATTTCTTTTAAGATTAAAAAATACTTTGACGTATCTATAAATCCAATTGATATCAAGGTAAAAAACACACATTTCTAGACATAGACATAATCTTGGAGTGGAATTCATGTTCATACACGTGTGACATCAAGGTTCTCTCAGAATAGAAAGTTGATTAGTTTTTACACTAAAAGCTCTTCGAAAGATCCAGGGACGATTTCAATCATAAAGGAAGACATTACTGGAAAATTGTCATAATTACGTTGTAGCAGGATGTTCAAACAGTCTTAACAATAAAACAGAACAGAAGAAAAAAAAATCTGTTGGGGAAACTAGAAGTGAAAATGCAAGGATGATCAGTCAGTTTAATTTGGTCAGCAAAAAATGAATTTAAAGTGAATGCAAATGCCATAGAGAGAAACTCCCGGAAGTATGATGAAAATGAGGAAAGAGGTGACCAGGATCTCTTTTGATAGGTAAAAAGAGGAGAGTTCAGTTAGGGGCGAATGACATTAGAATGGAACAGTGTGGCTCAAAGGAATGTGAGAGCCTGAACTGAAAAATGGATATGACAGTGTAAATCTTTTTTATATTTATTTTTTTTAATGAGGATTGTAACACATTATGGAATGAAGAAGAAGATAATTTTGTGCCAACGAAAGCGTAGGAACCGCAATGAAATAATGTACTGAAAAAGCTGGGGGGGGGGGGGGGGATCAGAAAAAAGAAAAAGCGCAGTCATGCAAGTCATGTTATATCCCTATTGTAAAAAAAAGACTGAGAGGTTCTTTAATTTAGCACTCCCGTGTGTGATAAATATGTTAACAATTGAACCTCCCATTCAAATGCTTTTTCCATTCCTGATTCACCCAAATATATCCTTTTTTTCTTTGAACGATTATACATGTAAGGGTGTTTTCTGTAAGGTTTCTTTTTAACGTCTGTCTTTCTTTGTATGGTAAGTTCATGAATGTTGACATTCAGTTCGTTAAAGTTTGTCAATGTTTTGTATATTTTATAACTAGGCTTTGAACTTGTTAAAAGATCAACAGTTAAGGATTTTTCATTGCTGAGCATTAAATCTATCAACTAGAACATTTTCTTTTAGTCAATCTAGGCCTTAATGTGCTGTAGTAAAGTTCCTTCAAGGCCATTAAAGCAGAGCCAGAGCTTTAGATGATGATATATCACCTCCTGCCAAGGTACGCAATGTTGCACTTAGCTTTGCCGGCCGGGATTTGAACCTAGGATTTCATGATATATAATCTGGCAGGCTAAAGACTTTTCTACTCATGCCACCTACCCGCTGGCAGGAAGAAGCCAAATCTATGAGACATTAGGCTAGTATCACTTTAGTTAGTAATGGGATCATAAACTACAACTTTGTACATGATTTCAAATTGGGGCATGGATTCAATATAGTCAGGTGTTCATACATCCATGGACTTGTACTTTCATTTAATGAGAAATTCAAACTCAGTCATTTAAACTAGCCAAAGTTATAATTAGTATTAAGCTCAGACTCCCAGTCATTTAAACTAGCCAAAGTTGTACTTAGTATTAAGCTCAGACTCTAGTTATTTAAACTAGCCAAAGCTATACTTAGTATTAAGCTCAAACTCAGTAACTTAAATTGGACAAAGCTATACTTAGTATTAAGCTCAGACTCAAGTTATTTAAACTAGCCAAAGTTATACTTAGTATTAAGTTCAGACTCAGTCATTTAAACTAGCCAAAGCTTTACTTTGTATTAAGCTCAAACTCAGTCATTTAAACTAGCCAAAGCTATACTTAGTATTAAGCTCAGACTCAGTCATTTAAACTAGCCAAAGTTGTACTTAGTATTAAGTCAGACTCTAGTTATTTAAACTAGCCAAAGCTATACTTAGTATTAAGCTCAAACTCAGTAACTTAAATTGGACAAAGCTATACTTAGTATTAAGCTCAGACTCAAGTTATTTAAACTAGCCAAAGTTATACTTAGTATTAAGTTCAGACTCAGTCATTTAAACTAGCCAAAGCTTTACTTTGTATTAAGCTCAAACTCAGTCATTTAAACTAGCCAAAGCTATACCAGTATTAAGCTCAGACTCAGTCATTTAAACAGCCAAAGCTATACTTAGTAGAAATTTGTGTGAACAAAACAGAATCATGAGCTTTGATGGTTTGTTTACGAGAATTGTAGTAAGGTGTTACTGCTTCGATCTCTTTCTTTTCCTGTTTACTCTTTTAATCTTTTTTTTTTCTTCTTTTTCTCGTTAACGTCTTTAGAGCTTTTTGTTCTCTTCGTTTCTGTGAGTGAATGCTTGCTTTTAAAATTTTATTTATTTGTTTTAATTTTTTTATTCATGTTTACATCTCTTCGCTTTTGTTGATAGGAAAATGAAGAGAGTTTTAGGGGCTGATGCTATTTTGTTATGGGACTGGATATGATTCTAGAAACTTTATCGGCTGTTGTCTTTAACTTTACCAGCTAGTCATGTTATCTATGTTTTTTTCATATTTTTAAAACTTTTATTCCTGTTGTGAGCATTTGCGGTCAAATGTGATATTTTCTCGATGTACACTTGATCTTAAAAGAGAGATGTTTTCTGACATGTCGACAGGACTGGAATGCTTCTAGGCATGTTTTGATATTAACTTAGGGCTATTTTTTTAACATGTTCATAGGAGAAAATGCACAACATGGTGTTTTAATAATAAGTTAGGGCTATTTCTGTTTTTATGCTTTTAGGAACAAAATGCACAACACAATGTTTTGATCTTAAATTAAGGTTATTTTTGATGCACAGATAGGATCTAAGAACAGGCACAGTTTTTGATCATTAAATTAAGAATATTTTTGGTGTACAGATAGGATCTAGGAACAGGCACAGTTTTTGATTATTATAATATTATAGTAGGTTTGCAGACAGTGGACAGGTAAGCACCTGTAATGGGGGAGTAGATGATCCTGCCTCGGGATTCTCCCGCTGCTGCAGGTGGGTCTTGGTTGACCAAAGGCTAAGGGAGTTAACCCTGACAGAAAACAACCTGCTGCCTTGCAGGCAGGTCTTGACTGATCAAAGGCTAAGGGAGTTAACCCTGACAGAAAATAACAACCTGCTGCCTTGCAGGCTGGTCTTGAATGACTGAAGGCTAAGTGAGTTAACCCTGACAGAAAATAACAAGGCCTGCTAGGGGGCCTCAAGGTGGCAGCCCCACCATCTACCTAGGGTACAGTGAGCTAATCCTGCTTATCCAAAACAACCTGATTCAGAAAGTAAAAGGAATATAACCGGCTTGATCTTTCAAGACGAACTTGAAAACGAACACGGACTCATTTTTAGAACATGGAATGTTAGGGCAATAAATGGAAAAGAGTTAGAATTAGTTGAAGAAATGGAAAAATTCAAAGTAGTTATTTGGCCATTACAGAAACAAAGAAAAAGGATAAGGAATAGAAAATGTAGGACCAAATCATATTTTAATCTTCTCAGGAGTAGATGTCAAAGATAGAGCTAGAGCAGGAGTAGGCCTCCTAGTGCATAAAAGGCATGAAAAGCTACTAGAAAAGTTGAAATTTATAAGCCCACGGCTAGAGGTAAATATTAAACCAAAAGGAAGAGAAATTAAATTATTAATAGCTTATGGACCAAACTAAGAAGCAACTAAAGAAGAAAAGATATCTTTGAAAACGATTTACAAATAACTGCAGAGAATCTTAAATCCAAACAGGAGCTAATGGTTTTAGGAGATTTAAACGCTAGAGTAGGCAACAATGTAGAAATGTCAGGAGGAGTAATAGGTAAAGAAGGAGAAACAACTTCTCCAAATGGAGAGAGACTAATAGATTTTTGTCTAAAGAATAACATGAAAATAACCAACACCTTTTTTCCTCATAAAGATATCCACAAATATACAAGAGTAAATGAAGACAGTTGTGAAAAGTCAATGATAGACTACATAATAGTTTAGCAGCTCCCTTTTTTACAGTACATTGGATGCAAGAGTAAACGAGGAGCAGAAATATTTAGTCATCACCACTTACTGATTGCCAAAATGAGATTAATGACTGAAAAAAAAACAGAAAAGGAAAGAGAAGACAGGTATTAAACTCAAAATAGAGGAACTAAATCAACACAGTAATAAAACAGGTATATCAAACTAGGATAAAAAGATTTATCAGTGAAAGACAGATGGATCTGAATGATAGAAGAAAAGTGGCAAATGTATAAAATAGAAACACTCCTCAGTTGTACTCTTCAGTTGTAAGAGAGGTCTGTGGTAGGAAACAAATTAAAGGAGATAGGAAAAAACAGCATGGTGTAATGAGAATGTCAAGACTAAGATCAAAGAAAAGAAGATTACCTGAAAGAAATACTTGCAAAACAAAGAGACCAGAAGATATCAAAAATACGTGAGTAAAAGAACTATCGCCAAAGAGAAATTAGAAAGCAAAACAGGAACACTGGAAATAGTTTGGACAAATATTTTTGAAAGCTATAAAGGAAATCAAAAGCTGCTCTGGGGGCAATGAAGAGCATGAAAAAGACCAAAGCATGCTCAATACGACAAATTAAGAATGCCAAAGGAGAAATAATGAAAGAAGACAGTGAAATAATGGAAACATGGAGAAGGTATTCACCAATTACATAATCCCTCCAGAACATATGAAACAAGGAGTAAAGATCAATTAATAAGAGTAACAAGTAATTTAGATGAGACAGATGAAGATGTAGATATATCAATGGGAAGAAATCCAAACAGCTATAAGAAAAGTGAAATTAGGAAAAGCCCAGGAGCAGATCAAGTTGATCAAGAAATGATTAACCAAGGGAGAGAGGCAGACAAACTAGTTCATAGAATGTGATGCCAACAAGCATGGAAGTCCAAACAGGTGCCAGGCAACTGGAAGAAGGGAATGGTAGTACCAATACCATAAGAGGATCAACTATGGAATGATCAAATTATAGAGGAATATCACTACTTAACGTATCAGGAAAAGTGTATGCTAGGATACTGGAAATGAGATTAAGGAAAAGAGTAGAGGATCAGATTGAAGAATGGACTTAGACCAGGAAGAAGTTAGACCATATTTACAATTAGACAAATAATTGAAAATTTTTGAGAGAAACACACTTGCACCTGTGTTTTATTGATTTAGAAGAGGCATTTGACACTGTGAGGAGGGACGCACTATGGCATTCCTTAAAAGAACACAATATAGAGCAAAATTTAATAGAAGCCATTAAAAGTTTTTACAATAAACCAACATGCAGTGAGTAGCTGGAAACATATCTGCAGAGTTTGATATAGATATAGGAGTAAGACAGGGTTGTGTCCTAAGTCCTCTTTTGTTTATCACATTTATGGATTCAGTCACAAAGGCATCCTCAAAATGAAGAAATGAATGTAGGTATGTGGAAGCTCAAACTAGTAAATATGATCAATGTTTTCATAAAAGGTTGATGATTTAGTTCTGTTCGGAAAATCAGAAAGACCTTCAGCTCTATCATCAACATTATGAACAATGAACTAAATAAAAGAGGAATGAGAGTAAATGCAAAGAAAACCAAAATAATGCTAGTAACTAGGAAGCTAAAACGCAAAATCTTAAATTGGGCAGGGACCATTTAGAACAAGTTCAAAGCTGCTGAATTACCTAGGGTTAATCATTTACTTTGAGGAAAACTGAGAGAAGAAATCAACCAGAGAATCCAAAAGGCAAGTGCAATATATAAATATTCAGGAAAGGCATTTGTAGGTAAGCAAAGAATTGTCAACAAAACCAAAATGGCAGTATACAATACAGTTTATTACCCTACTCTCCTCTATGGCAGCGAAACTTGGACTTAAGACAGTAGAGAATACAGTAGAGTACAGGCAGCTGAAATGAAATATCTAAGAAGAGTAGTAGGAAAAAACTAAAAGAGACAAAATCAGAAACACGACAATAAGAGATCAAACAAAAGCAGACGGCATAAAAACTAAGATAGAAAATAAATCAATTGAGATGGTTTGGGCATGTAAAGAGAATGAATGACAATAGAATAGCTAAATTAGTATACAGTGCTTAAACTGAAGATAAAAGACCAAAAGGCAGACCTCGGAGAAAGTGGAAGAAGATATAAAAGAGGCATTAAACAAAGAATTTTAACTTTTTTTAGAAGGAAACAGAACTGCCAGGGACAGGGCATTTCGAGAAATATCATTTCCATCTAAACCAAAAGGTAGAATGGGAACTGATAAAAGAAAAAAAGAAATCAATATTAGGGTTAATTTTCGAGGATCTATCTCTATTATGTATTTAATGTGTAAAAGATAATGATGGATTTAATGTCACAGACCCCGACACTAGTGCAGGCTCATCGGGTTGATCATTTATCTCCAGCAGGCTATTTTTTGATGCAGGCATATGAACTCCCACCATATTTTGATCATAATTTAGAGATATTCTTGATATGGGGCCATGAACAAAAAGCATAAAACATAATAATATGACCATATTTCAATTTTCAATTAAGACTTTATCACTGGCAAATTGGCGTATGGCAAAATACATATATATGGACATGTTTTGATATTGAATAAGGGTCTTTGTTTTGACACATTGACTTGAAGAAAAATTGTCTTCACCTGAATAGTTTTTTCCTCACAGAATGATTTGAACTCCCAGTTTTCACTACTTGTCACATTAAACAAGTCTGTTAGTCACAGCAGAACATTTTGGAGCTTCATTGTGGCTATTAATTGCCCAGGCTATATCTTGCTGAGTGTGAATTAATTTATTTGTCTATATCAACTCATGATTGGAATGAATAGCTTGCCACTGTCTAAAAGGATGTGTTGAAGTTGTTCAGGCTTTATGAAATGATCATGCTAAAAAAATTAGCAGTCTTATTTGTATTTCATATTTCTATAGAAACTTGTATATTAGTATTTTTAATAGATGTTTTTCCAATTAAAATTTTTTGTCAACCTTTTACTCAAACTTTCTTGGAAGGAAAGTGAAGACCCAGATGATTATAGCTGTGTGAGCAGGTTTTATGACATCAGGAATGTCTTGAAAATTTTACATCAACTCCCAGCAGGCTAAATCAACTTTGACAGGCTATAATCAACTCCCAGCAGGCTACATCAACTGCCAGCAGGCTATATCAATATTGGCTATATCAACTCCCAGCAGGTTAATCAACTCCCAGCAGGCTATATCAAAATTTCTGCAGGCTTATCTTGTCCAATCAGAGCTACACCAACTCCCAGCAGGCTACATCAACTCCCAGCAGGACTATATCAAATCCCAGCAGGCTATATCAACTTTAGCATGCTATATTTCTCTCAGCAGGCTATATTCAACTCCCCAGCAGGCTATATCAACTTCCAGCAGGCTATATCAACTAGCAGCATTGGTGATCAACTAACAGCAATCTACATCAACTCCCAGCAGGCTACATCAATTTTACAGCAGGCTACATCAACTCCCAGATGTTGTTGAAAGTTTTAGCAGGCTACATCAAAACCCAGTCTTTCTAAACATGAGCATTTCTACATTTAAATGGCTAGCAGGCTACATCAACTCCAGCAGGCTAGATAGGGGCCAGCAGGCTATTTTCAACTCCCAGCAGAACTATATCAAGTCCCAGCAGGCTATATCAACTACACTAAGGATGGGTCAATCCCAGCAGGCTATATCAACTTATCAGAAGGCAAGTCTGACTCCCAGCAGGCTATATCAACCCCAGCAGGTTATATCAACTCCAGCAGGCTACATCAACTCCCAGCAGGCTATATCAACTCACAGCAGGCTACATCAACTCCCAGCAGGCTATGTCAACCCCAGCAGGCTATATCAACTCCCAGCAGGCTATATCAACTCCTGCAGCTACATCAACTCCCCAGCAGGCTATATCAACTCCCAGCAGGCTACATCAACTCCCAGCAGGCTACATCAATCCCGGCAGGCTATATCAACTCCCAGCAGGCTATATCAACCTCTACAGGCTACATCAACTCCCAGCAGGCTACATCAACTCAGCAGGCTACATCAACCTCCTCAGCAGGCTATATCAACTCCCAGCAGGCTATTCAACCTCAGCAGGCTATATCAACTTTTAGCAGGGAAAATCAAACCAAATTTGGCAGATATCAACTCCCAGCAGTTATACATCAACTCCCAGCAGGCTAACATTTGACTCCCAGCAGGCTACATCCAACTCCCAGCAGGCTATATCAACTCCCAGCAGGTTATATCAACTCCCAGCAGTGGCTATGAATAACTCCCAGCAGGATATATCAACTCCAGCAGGCTACATCAACTCCCAGCAGGCTATATCAATTTGACAGGCTAAATCATTCCCAGCAGGCTATATCAACTTTTCCAGCAGGCTTTATCAACTCCCAGCAGGCTATATCAACTAATCAGGCTAATCAACTCCCAGCAGGCTACATCAACTCCCAGCAGGCTACATCAACTCCCCATTTTTATTTCAACTCCCAGCATTGTTTTTACATTAACTAATATTTACATTTTCTCCCAGCAGGAATACATCAACTCCCAGCAGGCTACATCAACTCCCAGCAGGCTATATCAATGTCCCAGCAGGCTTGACAACTCCCAGCAGGCTACATCAACTCCCAGCAGGCTATTGGTCAACTGCCAGCATTATACATTAACTCCCAGCAGGCTATATCAACTCCTATCTCTCAAAAACTCCAGCAGGATATATCAACTCCATGTATGTACATAACTGACAGCATATATGAATTTTAAAATGCAGGCTACATAATAGCAGGCTATATCAACTCCCAGCAGGCTTCAACAACTCCCAGCAGGCTATATCAACTCCCAGCAGGGCTACATCAACTCCCAGCAGGCTACATCAACTACAAGCAGTTTGAGGAACTCCCAGTGGGTTGTTTATTTGTGGGCAGGCTACATCAACTCCCAGCAGGCTATTTAAAATTCAGCAAAGATATATCAACTCCCAGCAGGCTTATTTTGCTGTGTTCCAGCAGGCTTATTCATCAAGCAGGCTATATCAACTCCCAGCAGGCTATATCAACTTCCAGCAGGTAAATTTTACATCTCTTTGCAGAGATATCAAGATACAGCAGGCTTATCAACTTCTGATAAAAGCACTCAGAATCAACTCCCAGCAGGCTACATCAACTCCCAGCAGGCTATATCAACTCCCAGGGGTGGTTACGGTATGCCAAGCTTGTTAGACCTTTTTGTACTGCCTCAAGGAAGATCTTTCATTATAGCTGCGTAAAGTCAAGGGAGAAATTCAGGAGTCAAGTACACATTTCAGGAAGAGTACAAGGTTGTGAACCCCAGCTGTCACACGTGGGGCCATGCGAATATACACAAACAAATGACTTTGCATCATGACACGTCCCCACGGTACAGCTACCACGCCTCATATGCACAGCGAATCTCAGTTTAAAACTCGCAAATATTCCGTCACGCCTAGATCTAGCAACCCGGTACGTATCAATCACGATTTTGGCAATCGAATAAATTTCTATAAAGACGATCTGAACATTTGATTTGATTTGATTTGATTTAACATTCATCCACAACTAAAATGATCTCGGTTTTTTAGTAGACATTACTTGAATAACTCAGACTGCCTTGTAAACAGCCAAGGGATTGTCTGACAACTGGAGGCGTAATGAAATCTGCAAACAGGACCTCCTTTTATCATTCGTCTCCGATAGGATTATGTGACCGAGGGGAGGGTGAGTGTATGGTTTGTTTGTACTGAAAACTCGATACACATTTTCAACCGTCGGCGGACTTGAACCAAACCTTTGGGTTGAGATGACAAACATTGCCTCTGGAGACAGACAGTCATTAATTCCCCTCCGAAATCTGTAAAGAATATTCAAATTGACTTCATTTAAAGTAAGAATAAATCTTTTGAATTTGATTTGAGTTTAATATAATATTACCTGCACGGTCTACATAGAAATCTATCGCACGCAACGCTTCACATTCAGTTAATAGTACACCACTTTACCAACCAATAGGTCCATTCATGAGGTGGAAGGCATGGTGAAGGAATAACAAAACTCGCTTTTTACGACATTTACATTTTAAGACAAACAGTGAGGCAAGAGGCATTTCAGATGTTGCTGTAATGACACAAGACATGAAGCCCCATAGAATGGGACCAGACAAACACGCGGAATACTAAAATATCCTGTTGAAGTCATTCATCGAACCTGAACCTTTCTTCGGCACTTATCGCCTGAACTAATGAAAAGAAAGCTGTTGTCACCAACCGATCTAACTACGCTCCTTTTCTCGTCTTTGTTGCTATGGATGGGGCTTTAAATTATCAGCATGTCATTACCTTTTACATTAAGATCACAATCAAATATCAGACAGGCAGATCTAGATTTCTTTTAAAAAATGATCCACAATCTTTTCTGAAGTGCTAAATCGCTTGGATTTGTACTTAATGATGATGAGGATAATAATAATAATAATAATAATAATGATAAACAAAAATAATAATAATAAAAATAATAATAATAATGAGGATATAACAATAATAATAATGATAATAATAAAAATAATAATAATAATAATAATAATATACTACTAGTACTACTACTACTACTACTACTACTACTACTACTACTACTACTACTAAATACTACTACTCAAGTACTACTACTACTACTACTACTACTACTACTGATACTACTACTACTACTACTACTACTACTACGTCTACTACGTCTCCTACTACTACTACTACTACTACTACTACTATTACTTAAAGTGTACTACTACTTCTACGTCTACTACTACTAAATTTAATCTCAACTACTACTACTACTACTACTACTACTACTACTACGTCTACTACTTATCCTCCTCCTATCCTTACTACTACTACTACTACTACTACTAAAATACTACTACTACTACCATGAAGGGTACTACTACTACTACTACTACTACTACTACTACTACTACTAGAAACTACTACTACTACCACTACCACTTTGTACTACTACTACTACTGAATTAATCTACTACTACTACTATACTACTACTACTACTACTACTACTACTACTACTACTACTACTACTACTAAAACTTTATTATAAATGAGGTATTACTACCAATTTGTACTACTACTATTACCATTAGGTACTACTACTACTACTACTACTACTACTACTACTACTGCTACTGGTTACTACTACTAATACTACTACTACTACTATTACTACTACTACTACTACTACTACTACTACTAAAACTACTACTACTACTACTACTACTACTACTATCTTATGAAATAATAATAATAATAATAATAATAATAATGTAATAATGCATGGCTAATAATAATAATAATAATAAAAATAGAAATAACTTGATAATAATGTTATGATAGATAATGCTAAAGACAATGATAACCATATAATAATAATAATACATTTTAATAATAATGATGATGATGAATATACTGATGATTGATAATAATAATAATAAGAAGAATGATAACAATAATACTATTAATAATAATAATAAATGATAATAATAATAATAATAATAATAATGATAATAAAAGGGTAATTATAATGATAATAATAATAATAATGATAATAAATAATAATAATAATAATAATAATGATAATAATAATAATAATAATAATAATAATAATAATAATGATAATAATAATAATAATAATAATAATAATGATACATTGATGATGATTTGAGGATAATGATGATTTTATTTTTGATGAAGATGATCATTATGGGGAAGGTGAACAATGATAATAATAATAATAAATACATCAAAATAGTTCATTTTAAAATAATAATAATAATAATAATAACAATTGATTTGAAAAAATTATGATAATATATATGTTTATACTAGCGTTTGTGTTCCAAACTCTCAAATGTTTTGTGTGAAGCCATCTACAGTATGAAATTCAAAAGCATATACTCAACTCAGTGACACAAAACAAAACAGAAATATGAAGATAAATCTGACTATAATCACAATTTCTAATTCTTAGTCTGGGGAGCAATAAGATACAATGTTTATAAGTTATACATTTGACCTAATGTTTTTCAGTGAAAGCACATGACAGAGTTGTCAAATGTGCATGGTGTTAAATACTGTTTCAGGCGCAAATATCAGCTATTTTGGAGACCAATGTGAAACTAATTTGAATCAGCACTCAGGAATGACCGATCTTGCTAACTATTTACTTGTTAAAACTAGAAACAGAGAGTAAAATAAGATTTATACTGTATCCTGAATAAAGTCTTGAGCGAGGTGAACACCTATCTACTAGTCTTCAGAAAGATGAGAAACATTCTTCAATTTGTCAGGATAAATATGATTCTTTAGTAATGACTAATATGGGGAAAAGCTAGACAATATTTCTAACGACACTACATCACGAATTTCAAATTTCAAAAATATACTAATGTAGTAACAGGAACACCAGATTGTCAAAGAAGCTAAGCTGCAGGTGTGGCCAGCTGAGCCCTAGAAAGGTGTGATGGTGGCTATTTCAAGGGCTGTCTCAGAGATCGAATATCCTATGTCTGTTTGAAACGTTAGGAAACTAAATTAGCAACAAAACAATTGTTTAAACTTCTCAGGCTTTTCCTTTCTCAAAGTCAGGAAAAGTGACAGCGTATTGCCTGTGATGATTGGACATCAGTTGTGAAATCACTCTAAAAAATAGTTCATGGTAAAAGGGCAGCAATTTAAATTGTGATTGATCATGTGGGACGTGCTTTTGTGTTAACTTTTTGACTTCGTAACATACAGCATGGCCTTCGAAACTCAGACTGCACGTACTTTTATGCATCGACCAAAATACTCAAAATGTATTGTTATCTTGATTTTGGATTCATGTTAAACTTTGTAATAGTGCGATGTACAAACTGTGATATTATTGTTTTTGTTTTGTTTCAA
>JAXRKP010002153.1:0-20000 GCA_037039925.1 Doris montereyensis | reverse complement strand
TTTAATCATTTTTCAAGTAAATTAATGTTTTTGCTCACCTGTGTCGATATCTACTGAATGGGTTATCATCTATATGAACCACTCCCACCCCGTCCCATCCCATTCATCTTTCCCCCTAAAACAGTTTCTTTGTGTTATAGTGAGGAATTAATAATACGCTCAACAAACATTAAACATAGCTGCCAACCAGTACAAAAAAAAGTGATTTTGTATGGGTTTTTTTGGCTCCGAGATGGTATGTCCGTGTTCATCCTGAAAATTACGTATAAATAAGCCTAAGCTGTATGAAGAAAAGACCTAAAATCCTACATTAACGTCAGAGATGTAGAGGTATTGTGGTGAAAGTCCGGAGACACCATTTTGATTCACAAAACTACCGTTGCATTTTGCCAGAGAGGCCAGCGATCCATAAATTTTTCGTTAGTTACTTTAAAGGAGGTTAATTCAATTTATATTAACAATGTTTTCTGGAATATTATATATCATACAAGTTTGAATTAGTTTGTGCGGTTAGAGTCTGTTTTTCGATTGGAAAAGGTTGGCAGCTATGATTAAACTACAATTCTGATGAAAGTATGTCTACGTCAAATTTTACAGAGGAGAGTTCAGTGAAGAGACTCGTATAAAACGTGGTAATAATCAAGAACATGTTTATAGTTTGTCACGCCTGAGATTTTGCGTAATTTGGCAGTGCTTAATTTCTTGTAATTAAGCCTGGATTTGTTTTTCTAGAGATAGGCGCATTAGCATTCTATTAATAGGACTGATAGTCAACGAACTTTCAATTTCTTAAAGTTTCACCTACACGCCATGCAAAATGAATTCATGTGTGAACAGAAATTCTTTATAAGTTTGGACCCACCCATTCTAAGTTATACGTGTTGATTTGATTGATTTAAAGGTTAATGATAACTGTATTGGACCATTTAGAGATAAGGATCCTAAAGATGATAATTCTGGGTGCAAAGAACAAATTTGACTAACTATGACTGAGGGACATCAATAGGTGACCATGTTTGCACTCACAAGGAATTAGGTGATGTAATTAGAAGAACTGTGTGGGCCTACAAGTACAAGGAATTTTTTTCTTTACACATGACTTCATACACACTCCTGTGCACACATCGACGAATTACTCATTTTTAGTGTGATAATGTAGTGTTGGCTATGACTTGAAATGGACCAATCAGCAGGTTGCTATTGGTTAAAGGGGCAATGGATTAACATGAATTTGACTTATGCAAAAAAAGCTTAAAATTAAAAATTTGGCATATACCCATTATACCCATTTTCATTACAACACTAGCAAATTCAGAACTTGTTACAGCATGCTCCAATTTAAAACGTATCAAAGCATGTCATTTGTACATGTATTTGTTTCTCCCAAATGTAGAAATTCTGTGTCCATTTGACGTTTATATTGTTATCAATCCCAAACAATGGCTTTTCTATATTTTTACAATTTAACATGAATGTTAGCATCTATTGAATATTCACCTTTTTCAAATTTAAGAAAAACAAAGAACGTTAGAAATGTAATGATAGATCATGTTGATATGTGGTACATAAAAGGATTTAAATTATGTTTTTGAAAACTAGAAACCTTTGAGATTACCATCATTTTAATCTTCCTTGAATGTAAATTCACGTCAAGATATTATTCCACACCAGCAAAAGTGGTTTCTGTTTCATTTCACACATTTGTGTTTCAATTTTCCTTACGCCTTGTTATTTGATGTATTGTTTGACCTAGACTATCTGGCGGTTGACATTAACTCTTTTACCTATCTTTTATCTTGCTTTTTCCCTCTTATTTCGCCCTGAGATCACTGTATGTATGGTGAATGGGTTAAATGTCTATGAAACTAAGACAGACATACCTAAACTACAATAGTAATAGGTAGGGTAAAAAATCAAAACAGATTACACTCTGACTCTAATCTTACATGGAATTTATATAATTAAATAATATCCCATGTGATTTCACCTGTTTAGTGGACTGTTTGAGGGTCATACTGTTAGGTCCTACTTCTTCCTTTCATTCTTTCAGACATCTTTCTTCTTGCTGTTTTAAAAATCTTAATTCACTCCAAGATCCCTGCTTATGATGGACGGGATATTTCAAGTGAAACTTGGTTTTTTAATGTGCCTCCTGGTTTGTTTTTTGTTGGTTAGTTAAAAAAATATCTAGGAACACATTGATAATCTGTGGCTTGGTTTCTATCTCAACTCCTTATTTGATATTTGATTCCCTCAGGCTTTGATGCTCTGCGCAATGTCATTGATGATAAGACAAGGAGAGAACTTGGAGTGCCAAGGCCTTTACTCCAGGTAAACTTGGTGTTCAGATTGGATAGAGATGACATCGAACTACTTTGGTTGATGGGAAAATAATTATACACAGTATATGCTGATGTACATTTATAAGTTGTTCAAAGTTTCAGAATATATATATTGCCACAAATTTTTAAGTAAAGGCGATACACTTTTCAAATCAAACCATAATTCTTTTTTTCCGTTTCAATTTTCAATCTCCCTTTTCTAACGGCCTTAAAATGATCTTTTTTCCTGTCTGACACATTAATGTATTTTGTCAGTGTGTTCAATGACAAACATAACTTGGGTTGTCAGTTTGAAACTTAGAAAGAAATTTGCTTTTGATTTGTTTGGGTAGGTCTGTTCGGTTTTTCATGATGAATTGTTTGACCTAGACCACCTGAAAATTGACAGGCACTGCTGACAGTCCTTCTTCTTTCCTTTCACTCTTTCACCTATCATGAGGGAGGGAGGGGGTCCTTGTTTGTGTTTCTTTGGGTTCCTTTTTTCCTTTGTCTTTGTTTGGGTTTATGTTTGGTTTTCAATATTCACCAGTGGTGACCAGAAAATGAGATTGTCAATTCATAAAGGTTTTAAAATTTCACATGGATTAACATGTCGTCATTATATATTTGACAAAGTGACACGGATCTTCTTCATTAAAAATTGTGCATCATTCTAATGTCTCTATTACATATCAAGTGTGTAACTGGTAAATTACCAAAACTTCATTTCTTTACTGCAGAGCACGGTCACAGTTGATTCTAGCATTGTCGAACTTCAAGAACTGATGCAGAACCTTCCAGACTACGCTGACCAGTTCCTGAATATGATTTGCAATGTTCTAAGGGACTACAGAGACAAGTGCAACTCTGCTTCTATCGAGGTATGTTATTTGTGTGTATTGGTGGAAAGTGGAAATTCCTTCTGCAAACATTGATCTGTTTCAAACAAAGTTCGAGCACTTCTGTATGTGAAATGATGACATTTTTTCCAAATAGCTTGCTATATTGACAAAGAATCTTGCATATTCCTAGAAAGGATGTACATCATAACACCTAATTATTTGTCCATACCATCAATGATGTTAATACCGAGTAAGAGACGTCTAAAATATTATCAACTTTTGTATATTTCGCTATTTCTATCAGATATTCAAAGATTGGTCAATTTCGTTCACATAAATTGTTCTGTGTCACAGCACAATTTGTTTTAATTCACAGACATATTGTATTGTTCTTTTTCATAAATATAAATTAATCTGTTTTACATACATACATTTTTCTTGTATTTTCTGGACATGAATTGTTTTATTTCACAGACATACATTGTTCTAGTTCACACACATACATTGTTCTAGTTCACACACATAAATTGTTCTAGTTCACACACATAAATTGTTCTAGTTCACACACATAAATTGTTCTAGTTCACACACATAAATTGTTCTACTTCACACACATAAATTGTTCTAATAAATTGTTCTACTTCACACACATAAATTGTTCTACTTCACAGACATAAATTCTTCTAGTTCACAGACATATATTGACGTAAAGTATTATATTTTACAGACATAAATTGTCTTATTTTGCAGATGTAAATCATTCTATTTTACAGGCGTAAATTGTGTAAATTGTTTTATTTTATGGGTGTAAATTGTCCTATTTTACAGGCCTAAATTGTTCTATTTTACAGACATAAATTGTTTTATTTTACAGGTGTAAATTGCTCTATTTTACAGGCATAAATTGTTCTATTTTACAGACGTAAATTGTTCTATTTTACAGCCATAAATTGTTTTATTTTACAGGTATAAATTGTTCTATTTTACAGGCATAAATTGTTCTATTTTACAAACATAAATTGTTTTATTTTTCAGACATAAATTGTTCTATTTTACAGACATAAATTATTCTAGTTCACAGACATATATTGTTCTATTTCATAGACATAATTTGTTCTATTTCACAGAGATGAATTGTTTTATTTCACAGACATTGTACAACATGGCACAGATGAGAAGAGAATAATCAGCGCATTGTGGGCCAAGGATGAAGACATCAGCCGCTTCTTAAGGTGAAAAGGCTTAAAGGACTTTATTGACTATAAGAAATATATTTAAAAAAACCATTAACTATTATATAAAAAAAACTTTTCAAGACCATGACAGCCCATATAGCATGAAGAGAGCAGGTAATGATATATTGCTCCTGTACAGTATAATTCTTAGTTTGTTTGATTGGAATTCACCCAGCCCGTCATATACTGTGATCTCAGGGTGAGTTTAGAAGGAAGTAGCAGGATGAAAGATTAGTGAAAGGATAAAAAGAAAAGAAGTAGGACCCACCAGTAGCATCTACCAACTGCCCACGGACAGCTTAATAGTCTTGTCACAACTGGTGCCAATGTCCATTTGCATCTGGCAGGAGGGAGTGGGAATAATATGTATGCGTGAGAAGTATCGTTCCTAAGGAACACAACATTCTCGAACCAAACATTGCCAGGATTGGAACCGGGGACTTCCTGAGTCCTGCAGCTTAGTCACCAGGCTACCAATGTGACGCATATGTATTATCATATTTCATTATAAATATTCTAGATCATACTTGTGTGATATAGTGTTTGCTCTCAAACTCACCGATCCAATTATTATTATCATTGTTATTATTATTATTAGTAGAATTAATAATTAGTATTATTAGTATTAGTAGTATTGTCTTTCTTTCTTTATCAGTTCCCATTCTACCTTTCGGTGTATGGGTTTAGATGCCCGCGATGATCTTTCTTCAGGATGCCCTGTCCTGGCATTTTCTGTTCCTTCCAAAAAAGTTAAATTTCTATGCTTCAATGCCTCTTTTATATCTTCTTCCCTTATATCTTCTTCCCACTTTCTCCGAGGTCTGCCTTTTGGTCTTTTACTTTGGGCTTTAGCACTGTATACTGATTTTCAGCTATTCTATTGTCATTCATTCTGTTTACATGCCCAAACCATCTCAATTGATTTGTTTCTATCTTAGTTTTTATGCCAATTCTTGTTTACCTACAAATGCCTTTCCTAGATGGATATATATTGCACTTGCCTTTTGGATTCTCTCGCTGATTTCTTCTCTTAGTTTTCCCTCTGAGTTAATCATTACTCCTAGGTACCTGTAGCTTTGAACTTGTTCTAAATACTCCTGCCCAATTTAAGATTTTGTGTTTTAGCTTCCCTAGTTACTAGCATTGTTTTGGTTTTCTTTGCATTTACTCTCATTCCTCTTTTTATTTAGTTCATTGTTCATAATGTTGATATACGACTGAAGGTCACCTTCTGATTTTCCAAACAGAACTAAATCATTGGCAAATGAAATCATTGACACATTTACTGGTTTGAGCTTCCACATACCTACATTCATTTCTTCATTTTTGAGCATGCCTTTTACTGAATCCATAAATGTGATAAACAAAAAGAGGACTTAGGACACAACCCTGTCTTACTCCTATATCTACATCAAATTCTACAGATATGTTTCCAGCTACTCTCACTGCACATGTTGGTTTATTGTAAAAACTTTTAATGGCTTCTATTAAATTTTGCTCTACATTGTGTTCTTTTCAAGGAATGCCATAGTTCGTCCTTCCTCACAGTGTCAAATGCCTTTTCTAAGTCAATAAAACACAGGTGCAAGTGAACATTTCTCAAGGAATTTTTCTATTATTTGTCTAATTGTAAATATGTGGCCTTGTACACTTCTTCCTGGTCCACTCTGATGCTCTTCAATCTGATCCTCTACTCTTTTCCTTAGTCTCATTTCCAGTAGCCTGGCATATACTTTTCCTGCAACGCTAAGTAGTGATATCCCTCTATAGTTTGAGCATTCCATAGTTGATCCATTCTTATGTATTGATACTACCGTTCCCTTTTTCCAGTCGTCTGGCGCCTGTTTGGACTTCCATGCTTGTTGGCATATTGCATGTAGTTGTTTGTCTGCCTCTCTCCCTTGGTTTTTAATCATTTCTGGATAAATTTGATCTGCTTCTGTGGCTTTTCCTTATTTCACTTTTCTTATAGCTGTTTGGATTTCTTCCATTGATATATCTACATCTTCAGTTGTCTCCTCTGGATTACTTGTTACTCTTATTAATTGATCTTTACTCCTTGTTTCATACGTTTTTGGGATTATGTAATTGTTGAAAATGCTTTCTCCATGTTTCCATGGTTTCACTGTCTTCTTTCATTATTTCTCCTTTGCCATTCTTAATTTGTTGTATTGGGCATGCTTTGGTCTTTTTCATGCTCTTCATTGCCCCCAAAAGAGCTTTTGCTTTCCTTGATAGCTTTATTAGAGTCTTTATCCAAACTTTTCCCATTGTTCTTGTTTTGCTTTCCTTACTTCCTCTTTGGCGGTAGTTCTTTTATTCATGTAATTTCTCCTATCCTCTGGTCTCTTTGTTTGCAAGTATTTCTTCCAGGCATCCTTCTTTTCTTTGATCTTAATCTTGACATTCTCATTACACCATGCTGTTCTTTTCCTTTCTCCTTTAATTTGTTTCCTACCACAGACCTCTTCAGTACAACTGAGGAGTGTAACTTACACATCTGCCATTTTTCTTCTATTGTGCTATCATTCAGATCCATCTGTCTTTCACTGATAAATCTTTTATCCTAGATTGGTATACCTGTTTTACTGCTGATTTATTTAGGAAGCTCTATTTTGAATTTAGTAGCTTTCTTCTTTCCTTTTCTGTTTGTTTTCTTCAGTCAGTAATCTCATTTTGGCAATCACTAAGTGATGATCACTAAATATTTCTGCTCCTCTGTTTACTCTTGCATCCAATGTACTGTAAAAAAGGGAGCTGCTAACTATTATGTAGTCTATCATTGACTTTTCCTATCTGTCTTCATTTACTCTTGTATACTTGTGGATATCTTTATGAGGTAAAAAGGTGTTGGCTATTTTCATGTTATTCTTTAGGCAAAATCTATTAGTCTCTCTCCATTTGGAGAAGTTGTCTCTCCTTCTTTACCTATTACTCCTCCTGACGACCTACATTGTTGCCTACTCTAGCGTTTAAATCTCCTAAAACCATTAGTTCCTGTTTGAATTTAAGATTCTCTGCAGCTATTTGTAAATTGTTTTCGAAGATATCTTTTTTCTTTAGTTGTGTCTTCAGTATTATTGTAATTATTTTCATTACTAGCTGTAAGTCCCCCATGTTGTCTATTATTTTCTAAATTTACTTCTTGTTTGATCCATGCTGTAACCTTGGGTTGAATATTAAATACCACCTTTAGATTCCTTGTATAATTTTATCCTAGAATATTTTGTGTTCCTAACTTTGGGATTTGGCTTTAAAAACCCTTTTACAAAAGTTGATAAGGGAGCCGAAGCCATGCTATTCTGTTGAGAAACCTAAAAAGGAATTTGTTTTTAAAGGGAAAAAAAAACTCCAACCCTTTGTCCCAGGCTGGCATTCGAACACAGATCAATTGATTACTGTTGCTTTGCCTTAACCACCATATCATGATGACTGTTTGCTCTCTGGCCCTTATGAATCATGACTTCAAAGTTACTCCAGATCCAGATATAGATTTAGATCTTTTGGTCAGTAACGTCTATACTAGGCCCATATAGATCTAAACTGAATGTGATCTTACTATACTGCAGATAGATCTATATGTATGTATTTAAGATGATTGAGGCCATTGTGGCATTTTTGATTGATAAGAAGATGAGAGTTATCTCCTTGGACTTTAAAACTGTAAGTTGTCAGTGACACAATACAAAAATTAATTAATTAATTAGTCATCCCAAAAAATATTTTATTGTTCTGATCAACAGGCTATCTTTACAGAAGACTTAAATCAGTTGAGAAATAAAGATGCTAGGTCAGATAGCATTTTTCGCTTCTTTGTTTGTTTATATGTATCATTATTACTGTTATTCTTTTATCATTACTACTATGGCTGCTGTAATTATTATTAATATTATTATTACTATTATTATTATTATTATTATTATTATTATTATTATTATTATTATTATTATTATTATTATTATTATTATTATTATTATTACTATTACTATTCTTCTTGTTCTTCTTCTTATTATTATTATAACCTATTATGTCATGTAGCCTGAAACATGCTATTGTGAAACTAATCCTTAAGAAACCGTCTTTAGATAGTGGGCAACTTAAGAATTTTAGACCTGTGTCTAACCTAAGTTTAATCTCTAAAATAATCAAAAAAGATTGTGTCACAAAGAGTGAATCAATTACTCATTGAAAATTTCTTTTTTTTTCATATTTCAATCTGCCTACCAACCCAAACATTGTACAGAAAGTGCATTGTCTTTTTGCACAATGACATTGTCAAATATCTTGAAGGGGAAAATCTGACTTAAGTGCTGCCTTTGACACAATCGACTAGAAAATACTATTAAAAAGACGAAATGAAGTTTTCAAATTTAGTGGACAAGTCCTTGACTGGTTTAGATCTTACTTGTCTGACAGAACACAATCTAAAATGATTTACCATAAATTTGAATCCAATTGTGTCCCCCTTAAAGTATGGTGTACCTCAAGGTTCAGTTCTTGGACCGTTTTTGAACATCCTCTACATTTGAGCCTCTATTGCTATTATAAACAGCTTCAATGTTGATTATCATATGCATGCTGATGACATTCAGCTCTATTTCCTATTTTGTATCAATGATGAAATGTTTGTCACCAGAAAGGCTTTATGGTACTTAAGTCATGGATTATATCCAATAAGCTAAAATTGAATGAGGACAAGACTAAAATTATGCAATTAAGCAAGAAAGTTTCAAGTAAAAATGTTTTTGTTAAAAAAGTTAAAATATCAGAATCAATTATTGATGTTATATGTAATATGTTCGAAACCTTGGAAATTATTTAGATCATGAAGTGGATATTATTTAGATCATGAAGATTTGATGATAGATCTTGTTACTAAAACAATTCAGAGCTGCAATTTTCATTTGAAGAATATTAGCAAGATAAGATTTATATCAGACCAAGCAAAAACAAAAATGCTGGTTACATCACTTATTTTTAGTCATATGGATTATTGCAATGCTGTCTTAACATCTGCAAAAATATTTGACTCAGAGCTTGAAAAAGCTTCAGAATAAGGTGGCTAGGCTTCACTGAACAAAGTGAGCCAATTGTGCCAGTATTAAAGAACTACACTGGCTCCAAGTAAGTTACAGGATAGATTTTAAAATCCTTTGTTATTGTTACAAATCTTTAAATGGTCTTGCCCCATCCTATTTACAAGAGCTGGTCAGTTTTTTTACCAACCCAAAGGAATATTAAGTTCAAATTCCCTCTTGATCACCATGCCAACTAAAAGATCATTTTATTGAAAAGTCATTCAAACATGCTGCCCCTCTTTTATGTAATACTATCTCTTTCAAAACAAGAAACAGCCCTTCATTTCAAATTTTTAAAATAATCTTAAGACCAAACTTTTTAATGCAAGCTTTTTGTTCCTCTTAGTTTAAAAAGCTGTTTTATTAAACTTTTAGTGTTTTTAAAATTATCACTAACATGATTTATTTTTTGTTGCTGTGCATTTTATATAATCTGTAATTGTGTCATTGATATTTTACCGTAAAGTGCCATCAAGCATTTTGGTGGATGGAGAGGCACTCAATAAATGCATTATTATTATTATTATTATTATTATCATTATTATCATCATTATCATCATCATCATCATTATCATTATTATTATCATTATTATTATTATTATTATTATTATTATTATTATTATTATAATTATTATTATTATTATTATTATTACTATTAATATTATTATTATTGTTATTGTAAAATTTTATCATTATATTTTAGATCATTTTATTCCTGTTATCATTTTTTTTACTCTTGGGTCTGAAGCAAACTTGTATGGTCTGTATGTATGTTTTGTGTGTGTGTGTGTGTGTGTGTTTTCTGCATATATGTGTGTATGCTAGTGTAAAGTTAATGTCAAATCACTTTTTCTCCTCTGACTTTTCTCTGTCTCATTTCCCAATCATTTGTCAGGTCACTACCTAGCTGGAGAAGTTTACAACCGAGACTAGGAAGGAACTGGGACCGCACTATCTGCTCTGAGGAAGAAATCAGGGCCCTAAACTCTAAAGAAGCCGTCATTTTAATCAGCAATTTGTCACCAGATGAGTCATTGATCCTCAGCAGGAAATCATCACAGACGTCACGCAGATGCGTACGGTGGCCAATGTCCATGAGAGCCTGGTGAGGAATCGGATGTCTTCTATTGGGATGCGTTTTTGTGTTTGTTTTTGTTTTTTTTTAATTGTATTATATTTTCCTTTTTATATTTTTGTGTGGAGGGGGGGGGTGTATATTTGATACATTTTTTTATATTGTTTTTATTTTTACTTTTACTTTTTGTTTGTTTACACAATTTTTGTTTTCATCAGGATAGGTAGGCGTTTTAATTTTTAAAAAGATTTTTTTGTTGGGAGAATGGTGTCTTAACGTAACTGAAGGTCCCACTTTTTTCCTTTCTCATTCACTTCATCCCTTATTTTTTCTTTTTGCTGTTTCGTCTTACAATCACCTTGAGATTACTTATGGTGGATGGGGTAAGTTTCAATGAAACAAAAGTCATAGTGTGTTTGAGAAGTATGATTTTGAGTTAATTGAAGTTTTTTTTGTTTATTAGTGTGCTTGTCTTTTTTTGTTGTTGTATTCATCAGGTTTGGATAGAGGAAATAGGTGCTCAGACTTTTTAATCTGTGATGAAATGAGTCTGTTTTGTTATAGAACTAGGTTATGTCATTTGTGGGTTGTTGTTGTTTTATCTTGATTGTTGTGTATCAAAGTAAGAAAAAAGAGTATTTTTTTCCGGGTATATTTTTTTTCTCCTTTTTTTGTCAATGAAATTTACAAGCTCTATTCTAGCCATTGTGGTAATTGAATCCAGCAAAATCAAAATATTTTTCCATCCGTTATGAGCAGGAATGGTTTGCTTATCGTCTGGACCACTTTGCTGCAAGTCTCAAGTCAAATGATAGTCTGAACCCTGTCCAGGAGGAGTTGCCACAGGTGAGCTACTTTTTGCCCTCTTCTTCAGTCAACATGTTCATATTAGTGCGATTAACATGATCATCAATGTTTCCACTAAAGATGGAAAAATGGACAGAATATAAAAGTCTAATAATACCCTTTACCTGCTTGTGCCCCACAACTGAAAGATCCCAGCACTCAGATGGAGACAAAATTCGAGATCATCAACTTTTATCTTTTGTTCAAACTTTGGCATGCCTATCAACGTCAAACTTAAACCCTGACCAAATCCGACTGCAGAATAACAAATTTGAAATGCGATGCCTAACAATGCGATTAACAATCATATAATTCATGTAATTCATGCAGGCTATATATCGTTATCAAGTATCATCAACATGTAAACAATGATCTTGTATAGTTTAAAATTCTACTTTAGAAATGTTTCATTCTATACTGTTCAATGAAAGAAACGCATATGATTTCTTTGTAATTCATAAATCCTTTTTTCGACTTATCGCTCATGTTTCATAAGAGTGTTTTGTTTTATTGTGAGTGAGTTCTTTTCCATTTTTTTTACATTCTTTCTATTGCAGTCAGTAGATCAAAGTATGAAGATTTCATTTCTGTGATTTTTTTTCCTTTTTGTACCTTTAGTTTTTTTAGATATGATATGCATTACTTTTGTTGAACGGAATAATTTGATGTATTTCCTGCCTTTTTCTATCCTTGGAATAGGAGATGCCTGCAGTGTCAGAGAAAATCCTGTTAAGTAAAACTGTTTTTTTGTCAATCGTTCATTCTAAACATTTTTATGGAGTCATACAGTAAGATTCAAGTGCAAAGGGATAAAAAAGGGAAAATGTTTTGTGTGATGGTAATGTTAAGCACTCAAAGACAATCTTTTGTTTAAACTCCTTTTATAGAGGCACCTTTCTCTCTCTCTCTTCCCTTCCTATCTCTATTTCTCTCTCTCTCTCTCTCTCTCTCTCTCTCTTCTCTCTCTGTCTCTCTCTGTCTCTCTCTCTCTCTATATATCTATATATATATATCTCTCTCTCTCTCTGTCTCTCTCTCTCTCTCTCTCTCTCTCTCTCTCTCTCTCTCTCTCTCTCTTTATTCTCTCTCTCTCTCTTTTCTCTTCTCCTCTCTCTCCCTTTCTCTGTCAAACTCTCTACATGTTTCTCTTTCTCGCTCTATCTCTTTCTCTCTTTATTTTTCTATATCTCTTCCCCCTTTATTTTTCTATGCTCTTGTGTAAGAAATGTGTACTTCTTTTTTTTCATCATTATAAAGATTCCTCTCTTTCATGGATGGTTGGCAGGTGCTACTGATAAATCCTACTTCTTTCCTTTCACTCTTTCACCTGTTTTTCACCTTGATGTTTCCTCTTAATTCACTCTGATATCACTGCATAGAATGGACAAACTCTGTTTTTTCATTCTGTATGCTCTCTGTACCAATATCTATATGATGATATTCTATTATTTCTTTTGGTGGGGGCAGGTCCCTCAAATCTCTGGTCCAAGACTTCAAAGATCTGGCAGAGATTTGCCTGTTGCTGCTTCACCTGGAAGTCAGGGTCCACTGCTTTTACTACCTTTTGCCAGTAGCCAAACAGGTAGGCAGTGTTTGGTGTGTTTGTGTGTGTGTGTGTGTGTGTGTGCTTGTCTGGTTGGTTAGTTTGTTTGTCTGCAATCTTGTTTCACTCTTATTAAACCATGCTATATGGCAAAGTCATTTTGGTGTGTTGACTACTTTATACTAGGAGAGATAAATTTTAATACTTGTTTTGAGCATTTTCGTCTTATTCATGGGATATCATATCTTGTCAGAGGTTACGTGGTCGTTTGAGCTTTAAATGCCCCATAAATTTTAATACAATCATGGAGTTTTAAAAATGATTGAACCTACAATACTAAATCAGGACAGTGCACATTCATTCATCATACAAATATTTTAAGTTAGAGCTCCTTATCAATGGCATTTTTATTGCCAGATCATAAAATCTCAATCTGATTTCCGTTTGCTTAAAATTATATATAAAAAAATTGTCTTGCGGTGACCTGCAAGTTAAATATGTTCATTGCTTACTTTTTCTTTGACATTACTCTTCATGAAAAACTCACCATTCCCTTTCTATGATTTTCAGACCACTTTACTGTGTTGGCTTCTCACGCTTATGCAGATCTAATTATTTTTTAACCTGTATCAAAACCATTGAGGTTTTTTTTTGGTTTGTGTTTTTATTTGCACCATCAGTCCAACTATGCAGGTCCCATAGATGACCTTGACCCAGATTCCAACGTGCTCAAACTGAACAAAGATCTCAGCGGCATGGAGAGATGTTGACACAGAGTCTGCAGCCTAAAAAGTTCAAGTCAGTTGGCAGTTTTCTTTCGGGCTTTCGTTGATAGTTTTTTTTTGTTTGTTTGTGATTTTGTCCTGTTTTTTATTGAGGAAACACGAACTGCTTGGTTGTTCTTTTTTTGGGAGGGGGAGGGGGGGGGTGTTGTCTCTGTTCTGCGCTTTATTAAGTTGGTTCATTGGTCCATTTTATATCAGCCCCTTGGAATTTCAAGTTGAAACAATATGTATTTTCTTGTCTGGTATAGTTTCTGATCCATTCGCATCTTGCAAAGCATAAATGCTGTGTCCTTTCTTATGCCATGACATCAACTATTAGTTTGCAAATCTCCATGACTGAATCAAGACATGAAGGACAATATCTGTTGCTAGTGCTAGCTTTTCCTCTGATGTAAATTGTGTTTTATTCACAGGTATATCTTTGAGAACCTTAGCTACCTGGTGGCATCTATTCTCATCAACAGTGTGCAGTTTTTGAAAAAAATCAATGAGAATGGAATAAAGAAGATGTGAGTATCAGTTGTGTGTGTTGGTTGTCATCATTACGATAGATTTATGTAACATACGGGGTCAAATACTTTGCAGGATTGTTATTTAATATTGCATATTTATATGTTATGACTTTGACTATCTTAATTATTGTAACTGACTTACATTTGTATTTTTAATTTATGATATAGTAAGTAGCTTTTCTTGTTAATCATCAATACATGACGCCCTATCTCAATGAGATCAAACTAACTATTTGTATTTTACTTATTTTGGTGTTAAAACAATATCATTTAATTTCCTTTGTCAGTTCTAGAAATTCAATGTATTACCTTGCTATAATCAATATATTTTTAATAATCTGTCTTTCAAAGTAATGCTAAATTTTATATTGAAATCTTTTGTCTATTTATCTGACTGTCATATAATGTCAAACCCCCTTTTGTCTCGCGTTTCTCTTGCTATGCTGCTCTGCCATTTTCTTCATCTAATTAAAACAATTTTAAAAGATAAATAAAAAGAAAATTACCTGTAACACCGTAACATTAGCATCTCACTCACCGAACAGCATCGTTAGAATATAATTTAGACACAAAAAATAAGAAAAATTAGGGAGGGGAGGAAGCAGGAGAGAGAGAGAAGCAAAAAGTTCATGCTGTTGTTTGTTCTTATTTCCGTGCAGGTGTGCAACATCCTGGCCATCCAACAGAACTTGACCAATATCACACTGACCAGGAGTCGGATTTGGACAGGGCCAGGCATTTCTACGAGGCTCCTGTATCTAAGTCCTGATGTGAGTAGTTTTCACTACGTTGCTGACACTGATCACATTGTGTTTTAGAGCACAAAACACAAAAGGAGCAACAGTGGAGTAAAGTCAAAAAATGATTAACGCCAATAAGTGACAACTCCACTATAGAAGACAGAACAAACAAGTGTTTTAACATATTCCTATGTCAGACAACAAACAAATAATATCTAACCACTTGTACAGGCATCGCTCAGTGTGATGACAGAAGAGAAAACCAACAAAAAGGGAAGAAAGGAGAAGTGGAGAGGAGGAAGAATCAACGAGGAAAAACAGTGAAAAAGGGGAAATGAATAGGGGGGGGTGGGGGGAGTTTATGAAGTCAAAGAGAAAAAGAGAGACAGAATTGCAGATCTAGATCTTGAAACAGAGAGAGAGAGAGAAGAGAGAGAGAGAAGAAAGAAGAGGGAGGGAGGAGGAAGGAAGAGAGAAGAGAGAAAGAGAGAGAGAGAGAGAGAGAGAGAGAGAGAGAGAGAGAGAGAGAGAGAGAGAGAGGGGGAGGGAGGAGAGAGAAGAGGAGGGAGGGAGAGAGGGAGAGAGAGAGAGAGGAGGGAGGGAGAGAGAGAGAGAGAGAGAGAGAGAGGAGGGAGAGAGGGAGGGAGAGGGAGGGAGGGAGGGAGGGAGGAGGGGAGGGAGGGAGGAGGGAGGGAGAGAGAGAGAGAGGGAGAGAGAGAGGGAGAGAGGGAGAGAGAGAGAGAGGAGAGGGAGAGAGAGAGAGAGAGAGAGAGAGAGAATGAGAGAAGTGTACAATAGAATGGAGAAGTGAAGGAAAGACTAAAACAAAGAAAAAAATGCAGGAGAAAGACTGAAAGGAAACACAAATCAGGGCACCTAAATTTAGTGGAAAGGAATTTTAAGACAGAAAAAATTAATATATTGAGAATGGGAACAAAGATAATTTTGTTTATTTAATGACACAATTACTAAATGAAGTTATTTTGATAGGGATTTAAAAAATAAAGGATCAAACTTCTTTTGACTTTGAATATTGTTATATAAAATTTCAACTTGATATGTCTATTAATACTGTCTGGAAAATTTTCATTTTTATATATATATATATATATATATATATATATATATATATATATATATATTAGATGCCTTCTTTTGCTTGGATTTTCAGTATTAATTGACCTAATCAGCTTTCATTAATTGACTCAAGGCGGCCATATGTTGGACTGGGTGAATAACAATCAAACAAATGAACAAATAAACAGAAATTATTGGCATCGTACAGAAATATATTTCACTTTTTAAAAAATGTTGCTTTTGCATTTTGATGAAATATAAAACCATTTCGTTATTCCTCCTTGGAGTTCTTGTCTCATGTGTCAATGAAGAAAAGATTGCGTGGATGGCCTGCCCTGCTTAAGTTTTTCTTGAAATTTCTGTGTTTGTTTGTGTTTAACTCAAAACTAATCAATTGCGTGCTTACCCCTTTCCCTTCTCCTTCTGCCCTCTCTTCCAAAAGGATGTACTCAACTCAGTGATGGAAAAAGGGCCCCAGTATAGCTTCAATGACTACCAGCAGCTCATCAATCTTTATCACCGCAGCTTTGCCGGCAACCCGACCTCAGTCCAAGAGCGCCCGCACTCAGCGCCTTCAGAGTATCATGGAGAAGGGGCAGAATGAAACATTCGGCTAGGGATGGCAATATAACATATCAAGTCCTTTTTATTTATTCACAGTTTGTAATTGGCTCATTTAGTTCCACCACAAGGTTCGTGATCAATAAATCTGTGAGGATCATAGAAATTGCAATTTGGACTGCCTGATTGACTGGTGTTGGTATCACACTCCTTGAACAGCACATTCTCCCCTCTAACCTTTCACTCTTCAGAGCTTCCGGCCTCAATATTGGAAATGGTAACCATCAGTGTTGGAAATCACACAGCCTGGTTTTTCCCTTTCAAAACAATTTTTATAAGAACTCTTGATGGAATTATGGAAAGAATAACAACAAAAGAAAATCGAATTAATGTAATAAATGAAGAGCCGGACATTGGCTCGATGCCAATGATGGGAGTGTGGAAAGCATCAAGTACAACATCATGTGGCTCCAGAAAAGCATAGATTCTAGTCTATTTCAGTAATCTTTTCATTGACCTCTAACTCGAACTCTAAGGCAATTTGGCACAAAAAATATTTGCATGACATCGGCTCTAGTTGTTGGTACATGCATAGGAATTAGCTCGAAGCATCCCTGATAAAGTTCTTTTGAAACTTTGCCAGTCTTATTGACGTATTGAACAATTTATATGTTTGCAGAAAACTTTGCATCAAGTTGCTGTCTGTTTTTTTAGTTTCAGTAATTGAACTTGTAGAGACGGGCAACGATCCTGCTACTTCAGTTTTGTAGGCCAAATGTTTTCTCTCTGATATGAATTTGTATAAAGAAATTGTACCTTTTTATGTGCAAAAATGTCTTTCAAATATTATGCAAATGAATTAACTTCAAATACCATAGATTATAAATATTTATGTTGACT
The DNA here is from genome assembly GCA_037039925.1 of Doris montereyensis. NCBI lineage: Eukaryota > Metazoa > Mollusca > Gastropoda > Nudibranchia > Dorididae > Doris > Doris montereyensis. The sequence goes on along the minus strand of JAXRKP010002153.1, from coordinate 2,485 downwards.
TGTGTATACTTTGTTGATTGTGATTTTTATTGAAATTAACTTTAGTATGGAAATAGCAAATGGTTATCTGAGGTGATGAAGGGAAATAGGGGTATGAGTTTTAACAGAAAATTCATTAACTTGACAGTAGACCACCTTTTCAATACATTGCCTCTGTTCGTTTGAACTTTTTTGTGCCTATATATGAATAAATTGCTGTTCTGTGCTTGTTTGCTCACTCTCATCATTTGATGTCCTCTGTACTGATATTGTGCAAAAGATGCTTTACTTTCATGTCCATCACTGTCGGTTGGTTCGGATTTTCTGAGAGGTGGGGACGGGAGGAGGAGGGGGAGGGGATTTTTTTGTTTTGATTTGTTTTTGTGTAAATCTTCTCTGTACAAAGTCATGTTTTATTTCTATGGACTCTTAGTGATATGATGGAAATATTATGGAATACAAGTTATGCATGAAACTGATGGTCGCAAGCTATAAAATCTATTAATCTTTATACAATATCATGTGTATGCATATTTATTTCCATATATACACACAATTTCAGGTATTATTACCCACATAAAGGTATGCTGTAGTTACTTAAACTGTATATGGATTTTAATTCTCTTCATCACAGCATGTGAAGTCTTAAAGAAGGTGTTTTTTCCACTTGGTAAAGGAATGGTTTCATATACACGTAGGTTTTTCGTGGGTATGTGTGTGTGTATGTGGGTTTGAAAGGTATCCAAATGATTTTCTGTCACGCCTTGAAATGTATTTGTGTAATGAATACGTCTGAAACGACGTTGAAAGCAACTCAATAAAAATGTAATACTCACACAGTTACCGACTTGCTCGTCATAACATCTCATGTTCCCATGTCCAGGTTTCTTTTCTATTGCTATCGCTTTTGCTGTTACTGTAGTTATGGTATTAATAATAATAATAATAATAATAATAATAATAATAATAATAATAATAATAATAATAATATAATAATAATATAATTCATTTCTATAGCGCCCACTCCCATTTTACAACAGCTCTAGGTGCATTTATAGATACATCGTAAAAAACATGAGCAATGTACATACAAAATAAATAAATAATTAAATAAATAATGAAATAAATCAATCAATAAATAAATAAATAAATAAATAGGTAAATAAAATAAATAAATAAATACATGAAAGCATAATATCACTTATAAAGGTGTATGGTACATGAATTAAAGTCGCATAATTAAAATAATTACTTTTCTTCTAAGAAGCATCGCATGAGGTATGTTTTTTGTTTTTTAATGTGTCATCCGGCGTGTCAAGCATAGATCGTATTGACAGCAGAAGAGCATTCCAGGCGTGAGGACCTGTGTATTTAAAGAGCACAGTGACAGTTTTGTTATATTGATGGGTTTGAGTTGGTAATGGTATGTTCTATTTTCTTCCTTGTTGTTTTGTTTTGTTTTGTTGGCTTTTTGTTGTGTGTTTAAATTGGGCGGTTGGCGGGTGTTATTGGTAGGTTCTACTTCTTTCCTTTCCTTCATTGAGAAGAAATGGGGGGGGGGGGAGGAGGCAGTTGATGGGTTCTGCTGGTAAGTTTTTCACATGTATTTCTTTCATCTTGCTGCTTCCTTTTAATTCATCCTGCTATCCCGCATTTAGGTGATAGAAGACATAAGACAAAGGTAGGGATCATAAGCCCATCTTTACACAAGATTAGTACTCCACCTCTAACAAGACATCACCGGAAAACTCTAAAAATTTAAAAAACCCGACTGGGTCCTCATCAATGAGACATCAGACATGTTTACTTCTCACAAACATCAGAGATACCAGAATTTAACGAAAAGATTACAACAACCATCCTAAAATCTGCATTAAAACATATCCTAAGAGCATGTTGCAAAAAGATTCCAAACCATTCTGGAACGAAGAGATACACATACAGTAGAGTTTTGTGGAAAGAAACCTAGGAAAAGACCGTAATGCACTGGCCAAAATTCAGTACAACAGAGTCTGTGCTGGAGTAAAAAATTACACTCAATAGAGCCAAACAAGAGAAATGGTTCAAAACATGCAGAGGCATTGATGTTCGATAAAATGGAGCTAGAGCCTGGTCCCTAGTAAACAATCTCAGTCAGGCGACAACAGACGAACAAACCCCAAATCCTGCAATGCACATGAAATGATAACATCAACGCTGACCACAAGAAGACCAAACATTTCAATTTCAACCGTTACTTTGCCTCTGTGGACAGAGCAAGAAATTCCCAAAATGAGAATGAACAGCACTTGCAATACACTTACAATGTACTTGAACACTTAAATGTACTTGACACTTACAATGTACTTGCAATACACTTACAATGTACTTGCAATACACTTACAATATACTTGAAATGTTCTTGCAATACACAATATACAATGTACTTGCAATACACTTACAATGTTCTTGCAATACACTTACAATATACTTGAAATACACTTACAATGTACTTGCAATACACTTA
>JAXRKP010002152.1:65000-67131 GCA_037039925.1 Doris montereyensis | reverse complement strand
GACGTCTGTTTTCATAACAGTGCACATCTAAACCTAAATTTATAATCCTGTTTACATTAGTAACGATGCTAGAGACTCTCGAAAGAGTAAGGGGCTCTACAACAAGGGAAACCCGTCTGAAGCCTCTGTTTTGTGTTGTTTTCTTTTGATTCTTTTACTTCCATTTTTCTCGAAATGTATTTTTTCACAGTAAATTCTATCTCCTCCGCCATTTACCGAACGATTTGTATTATATTTAGCACACAAGGTTCCCTCTATGTCAATGTTAATAGAATGACATATACGGTTTTTTTTATATCTCTTGTAAACTTTGTGAGCAATTTTTTGCTTGTTGTTATAACTAAAACGCCGTTTGTGTACATTCGCGATATATAGTATTTTCAAAAATTCATTAAAAAAACTATCGCAAAATATCGAAAAAACCCGGCGTCACTCCTTTAGATATTGAATAGAAAGGACTGATCTGCAACAGGTTTTGAGTGATTTCCTATTCATAACTAAGGGAGGGAGATATATTTTGAAAATTGAGTCAAAATCCAAGATGGCGACCGTTTCTATGGGCAACCAAGGACGCTACAAACTTTTCAGTGATATAGGATGACTGTATTTTGACAGTTACCTCATGTACATACTAAATGCAAAAACCCCCTAAACTCAAAAGAGAGAGAGAGAGAGAGAGAGAGAGAGAGAGAGAGAGAGAGAGAGAGGGAGAGAGAGAGAGAGAGAGAGAGAGAGAGAGAGAGAGAGAGAGAGAGAGAGAGAGAGAGAGAGAGAGAGAGAGAGAGAGAGAGAGAGAGAGAGAGAGAGAGAGAGAGAGAGAGAGAGAGAGAGAGAGAGAGAGAGAGAGAGAGAGAGAGAGAGAGAGAGAGAGAGAGAGAGAGAGAGAGAGAGAGAGAGAGAGAGAGAGAGAGAGAAACGAGGGAAGAGAAAAGAAAATGGGAGAGGGAGGGAGAGGGAGAGAGGAGAGAGAAGAGAGAGAATGATGGGAGGGAGGAGGGAGATGGAGAGAGAGGGAGAGATTGCTTAATTTTTAATATTTTTTAATTTATTGGGATATTATGAATGGGATTGAGAGAGAGAGTGCTAATATGATTAGATATAGCGAGAGTACGAGCTGGTAGAATTGAGATAGATAGACAACCAAACCAAAAACAACCAAAAAGGACAGTGAAGAATCAGATAGAGAGAGAGAGTAGAAGAGAACATGGATGGAGAAAATGGATATCGGGGAGAGGAGTAGAGAACAGAAAGGTAGAGAAAATGATATCGAGAGATGGAGGAGAGAGTGAACAGAGAGATAGAGAAAAATATCGGGGCATGGAGGAGTGAATGAACAGAAAGATAGAGAAAATGGGAGATCGGGGTAGGGAGGCAAGAGGGAACAGAAAAGATAGAGAAATGGATATCGGGGCATGGAGGAGTGAGTGAACAGAAAGATAGAGAAAATGATATCGGGGCATAACAGAGCAGAAGGAGAGAGAGGGAGAGGAGGAGGAGAGAGAGAGAGAAAGATAGAGAAATGGAGGTCGGGGCATGGAGAGTGAGAACAGAAAGATAGAAAATGGATATCGGGGCATTTTGGAAAGGTAAACAGAAAGATGGAGAAAATGGATATCTAAACATGGAGGAGTGAGAGGGAGGGAGGGATGGAGGGCTCTGGGGCATGGAGGAGTGAGTGAACAGAAAGATGGGAGAAATGGATATCGGGGCTCTCCTTTCCTAGAGTGAACAGAAAGATGGAGAAATGGACCACTCCCAGGGCATGGAGGAGAGAGTGAACAGAAAGCGGAGAAAGAGATAGAGAGATCCCCCGGAGTGAGAGAACGGAAAGATAGAGAAAATGAGAGAGAGAGAGGAGGTCGCCCTCTGAGTTTCTCCATAGAGAAAATGGATATCGGGGAAAAGGAGGAGGAGAACAGAAAGATGGAGAAAGCACAGAGGAGAGAGAGAGAGAGACAGTTCTTTGAAGAGAGAGAAATGGATTCTGGGCAGGAGGAATGAGGAAAGAAAGTGGAGAAAATGGAGCAGGGAGAGTGAAGAGAGAGGAATCTATAGAGAACAGTCGGAGCAGAGAGAAGTGAACAGAAAGATGAGAAATGACCTATGGAGTGAAGCCAAAAGGAGAACAGAA
>JAXRKP010002152.1:40000-57500 GCA_037039925.1 Doris montereyensis | reverse complement strand
TTATTGACTGGCTTACCTGAAGATCTGACCAGAAACAGAATCGTCGACGCAAATGCCCGGATCATTGTAGTGTATCTGGACCACTGGATAACATTTAAAATCAATGCCGAAAAGTTGAGAACAACAAAAGAATAATTAAATCAAGAACTTTTAACAATTGAACAAAGAATCATTTTGTAAAGCTGTCAAAGATATTATTTTCCAAAAGGGGAAAGTTATACAACACCTGAACACTTTAATTGACTCCTGGCAAATGGCTTAGACCATCATGCCCCAGTAGAAGAACCGTGTATTTCCCTCTCTTCGCTCCTTGGCTGGATCAGGATATGAATTCTACAAACAGGAATGTCGCCAAATAGAACGCCGCTGGTGTAAAAGTAATCTGGCTGTTCACAGAGACATTTTTAAACTCTTCCGAAACAGAATGGAGGGCATGATAACAAAAGTAGAAACGAAAATGCTATCAAGATAAATTTAAGAACATTAAAATTTGCAGGGAACTTTTACCTCCTACAAAAAAAAAATTTGGCCAAACCAACAGAACCAAGTTTCCCAACAGATTTTGACAAGAAATAAGTTTTTGACATTGTTTAAATAATAGTATTTTAACTTTTAAAGAATTATTTTGATGTTCTTGATCAGGTAGAAGAAATTACGTATTTGAAGGGTAATGCCTAGACTCTTTTGAACTTCTCACTGAAGATGATATAATCAACATTATAATGAAAACACCATTCAAACAGTGTGATCTAGATTAAATTCCAAAACGGTTGTTAAAAACGTACGTAACTTGTTTAGCTCCAAGTATCAATAAATCCCTTCAATCAGACAACGTAAAGCCTATGTTTAAGAAAGCCTTTTAAAACCCGTTCTCAAGAAAGAAAATTTAAACAGAGAAGATCTTAAAAATTATGGTACTGTTTCTAACCTCCTTCCATTTCAAAGATACTAGAAAGGCACTTGATACAACTGCTACAGCATTCGGGGAAACCCCCAATCTTATTGAAAAATGCCAATCGGCCTATCGTTTAAAAAAAACAGCAATGAAACGTCTATCTTACGAATTGTCAATGAAATTTTGATAAATATTGACAGTGTGCACAGTTCACGCCTCACATTTTTAAACTTACCATCTACATTTGATAGCATCGATTATATCATGGTTCAAAAATTGTTATTGAAACATTTGTCGCATTTGTATGACTTGTCTGGACAATTACTTCAATGGTTCTCATCATACCTAGAACGTTGTTACCAGACATAATTACTACAATGGTTCTCATCCTATTGAGAACGATATTATCAGACAGAATTACTTCAATGGTTCTCATCATACATAACATTATTATCAGACAGTATTACTACAATGCTTCTCATCATACCTAGAAAGTTGCTTTCAAACAGTATTAGTACAATAGCTCTCATCATACACAGAAAGCTGTTATTAGACAGTATTACGTCAATGGTTCTCATCATACACAGAAAGTTGTTATTAGACAGTATTACGTCAATGGTTCTCATCATACCTAGAACGTTGTTATCAGACAGTATTACTACAATGGCTTCATCGTACACAAAACGTTGTTATCAGACAGCATTACTACAATGGCTCTCATCGTACACATAACGTTGTTATCAGACAGTATTACTACAATGGCTCTCATCATATCTAGAACGTTGTTATCAGACAGTATTACTACAATGGCTCTCATCGTACACATAACGTTGTTATCAGACAGTATTACTACAATGGCTCTCATCATATCTAGAACGTTGTTATCAGACAGTATTACTACAATGGCTCTCATCATATCTAGAACGTTGTTATCAGACAGTATTACTACAATGGCTCTCATCGTACACATAACGTTGTTATCAGACAGTATTACTACAATGGCTCTCATCATATCTAGAACGTTGTTATCAGACAGTATTACTTCAATGGTTCTCATCATATCTAGAATGTTGTTATCAGACAGCATTATATCAATGGTTCTCATCATATCTAGAATGTTGTTATCAGACAGTATTACTACAATGGTTCTCATCATATCTAGAATGTTGTTATCAGACAGCATTACTTCAATGGTTCTCATCATATCTAGAACGTTGTTTGCAGACAGTATTACTTCAATGGTTCTCATCATATCTAGAACGTTGTTATCAGACAGTATTACTACAATGGTTCTCATCATGCACAGAACGTTGTTATCAGACAGTGTTACTGCAATGGTTTTCATCATATCTAGAATTTCGTTATCATACAGTATTACTACAATGGTTTTAATCATATCTAGAACGTTGTTATCAGACAGTATAAATACTATGGTTCTCATCATATCTAGAACATTGTTATCAGACAGTATTACTACAATGGTTCTAATCATATCTAGAATTTCGTTATCAGACAGTATTACTATAATGGTTTTAATCATATTTAGAACGTTGTTATCAGACAATATTACTGCCACGGTCCTCATCATATCTAGAACGTTGTTATCAGACAGTATTACTGCCATGGTTCTCATCATATCTAGAACGTTGTTATCAGACAGTATTACTGCCATGGTTCTCATCATATCTAGAACGTTGTTATCAGACAGTATTACTGCCATGGTTCTCATCATATCTAGAACGTTGTTATCAGACAGTATTACTGCCATGGTTCTCATCATATCTAGAACGTTGTTATCAGACAGTATTACTGCCATGGTTCTCATCATATCTAGAACGTTGTTATCAGACAGTATTACTACATTGGTTCTCATTATACCTAGAACGTTGTTATCAGACAGTATTACTGCCATGGTTCTCATCATATCTAGAACGTTGTTATCAGACAGTATTACTGCCATGGTTCTCATCATATCTAGAACGTTGTTATCAGACAGTATTACTGCCATGGTTCTCATCATATCTAGAACGTTGTTATCAGACAGTATTACTGCCATGGTTCTCATCATATCTAGAACGTTGTTATCAGACAGTATTACTGCCACGGTTCTCATCATATCTAGAACGTTGTTATCAGACAGTATTACTACATTGGTTCTCATTATACCTAGAACGTTGTTATCCGACAGTATTTATACCACGGGTATCATCATATTTAGTATGTTGTTATCAGACAGTATTTATACCACGGTTCTCATCATATTTAGAATTTTGTTATCAGACAGTATTTATACCACGGTTCTCATCATATCTAGAATGTTGTTATCAGACAGTATTACTACAGTGGTTCTCATCATATTTAGAATGTTGTTATCAGACAGTATTGCTACAGTGGTTCTCGTCATATTTAGAATGTTATTATCAGACAGTATTACTACAATGGTTCTCGTCATATTTAGAACGTTGTTATAAGACAGTATTACTACAGTGGTTCTCATCATACACAGAACGTTGTTATCAGACAGTTTTTATACCACGGTTCTCATCATATCAAGAATGTTATTATCAGACAGTATTACTACATTGATTCTCATCATACACAGAACGTCGTTATCAGACAGTATTTATACCACGGTTCTCATTATACCTAGAATGTTGTTATCAGACAGTATTTATACCATGGTTCTCATCATATATAGAATGTTGTTATCAGACAGTATCACTACAATGGTTCTCATCATATCTAGAACGTTGTTATCAGACAGTATTTATACCACGGTTCTCATCATATTTAGAATGTTGTTATCAGACAGTATTTATACCACGGTTCTCATCATATTTAGAACGTTGTTATCAGACAGTATTTATACCACGGTTCTCATCATATTTAGAATGTTGTTATCAGACAGTATTTATACCACGGTTTTCATCATATCTAGAACGTTGTTATCAGACAGTATTTATACCACGGTTCTCATCATATCTAGAACGTTATTATCAGACAGTATTTCTACATTGGTTCTTATCATAGACAGAACGTTGTTATCAGACATTATTTATACCACGGTTCTCATCATATCTAGAATGTTGTTATCAGGCAGTATTTATACCACGATTCTCATCATATCTAGAATGTTGTTATCAGACAGTATTACTACAATGGTTCTCATCATATTTAGAACGTTGTTATCAGACAGTATTACTACAATGGTTCTCATCATATTTAGAACGCTGTTATCAGACAGTATTACTACAATGGTTCTCATCATATTTAGAACGTTGTTATCAGACAGTATTTATACCACGGTTCTCATCATATTTAGAATGTTGTTATCAGACAGTATTACTATAATGGTTCTCATCATACCTAGAACGTTGTTATCAGACAGTATTTATACCACGGTTCTCATCATAACTAGAACGTTGTTATCAGACAGTATTACTACAATGGTTCTCATCATATTTAGAATGTTGTTATCAGACAGTATTTATACCACGGTTCTCATCATATCTAGAACGTTGTTATCAGACAGTATTACTACAATGGTTCTCATCATACCTAGAACGTTGTTATCATACAGTATTACTACAATGGTTCTCATCATACCTAGAACGGTGGTATTTTAGTATTTATACCACGGTTCTCATCATACCTAGAACGTTCTTATCAGACAGTATTACTACAATGGTTCTCATCATATTTAGAATGTTGTTATCAGACAGTATTACTACAATGGTTCTCACCATATCTAGAATGTTGTTATCAGACAGTATTACTACAATGGTTCTCATCATACACATATCGTTGTTATCAGATAGTATTACTACAATGGTTGTCATCATACACATAACGTTCTTATCAGACAGTATTACTACAATGGTTGTCATCATACACATAACGTTCTTATCAGACAGTATTACTACAATGGTTCTCATCATACACATAACGTTGTTATCAGACAGTATTACTACAATGGTTCTCATCATACACATAACGTTGTTATCAGACAGTATTACAACAATGGTTCTCATCATACACATAACGTTGTTATCAGACAGTATTGCTACAATGGTTGTCATCATACACATAACGTTGTTATCAGACAGTATTACTACAATGGTTCTCATCATACACATAACGTAGTTATCAGACAGTATTACTACAATGGTTCTCATCATACACATAACATTGTTATCAGACAGTATTACTACAAAGGTTCTCATCATATCTAGAACGTTGTTATCATACAGTATTTATACCACGGTTCTCATCATACCTAGAACGTTTTTATCCGACAGTATTACTACAATGGTTCTCATCATATTTAGAATGTTGTTTTCAGACAGTATTACTACAATGGTTCTCATCATACCTAGAACGTTGTTATCAGACAGTATTTATACCACGGTTCTCATCATATCTAGAACGTTGTTATCAGACAGTATTACTACAATGGTTCTCATCATACCTAGAACGTTGTTATCATACAGTATTTATACCACGGTTCTCATCATACCTAGAACGTTCTTATCAGACGGTATTACTACAATGGTTCTCATCATATCTAGAATGTTGTTATCAGACAGTATTACTACAATGGTTCTCATCATACACATAACGTTATTATCAGACAGTATTACTACAATGGTTGTCATCATACACATAACGTTATTATCAAACAGTATTACTACAATGGTTCTCATCATATTTAGAATGTTGTTATCAGACAGTATTTATACCACGGTTCTCATCATATTTAGAATGTTGTTATCAGACAGTATTACTACAATGGTTCTCATCATATTTAGAATGTTGTTATCAGACAGTATTTATACCACAGTTCTCGTCATATTTAGAATGTTGTTATCAGACAGTATTAGTACAATGGTTCTCATCATATTTAGAATGTTGTTATCAGACAGTATTGCTACAACGATTCTCATCATATCTAGAATGTTGTTATCAGACAGTATTGCTACAATGCTTCTCATCATATCTAGAATGTTGTTATCAGACAGTATTACTACAATGGTTCTCATCATATCTAGAACGTTGTTATCAGACAGTATTACTACAATGATTCTCATCATATCTAAAATGTTGTTATCAGACAGTAGTACTACAATAGTTCTCATCATATCTAGAACGTTGTTATCAGACAGTATTACTACAATGGTTCTCATCATATCTAGAATGTTGTCATCAGACAGTATTACTACAATGATTCTCATCATATCTAGAATGTTGTTATCAGACAGTATTACTACAATGGTTCTCATCATATTTAGAATATTGTTATCAGACAGTATTTATACCACGATTCTCATCATATCTAGAATGTTGTTATCAGACAGTATTACTACAATGGTTCTCGTCATATCTAGAATGTTGTTATCAGACAGTATTACTACAATGGTTCTCATCATACTACATCAGACAGTGGTTGTCATCATACACATAACGTTCTTATCAGACAGTATTACTACAATGGTTGTCATCATACACATAACGTTGTTATAAGACAGTATTACTACAATGGTTCTCATCATACACAGAACGTTGTAATCAGACAGTATTACTACAATGGTTCTCATCATACACATAACGGTGTTATCAGACAGTATTACTACAATGGTTCTCATCATACACATAACGTTGTTATCAGACAGTATTGCTACAATGGTTGTCATCATACACATAACGTTGTTATCAGACAGTATTACGACAATGGTTCTCATCATACACATAACTTTGTTATCAGACAGTATTACTACAAAGGTTCTCATCATATCTAGAACGTTGTTATCATACAGTATTTATACCACGGTTCTCATCATACCTAGAACGTTTTTATCCGACAGAATTACTACAATGGTTCTCATCATATTTAGAATGTTGTTTTCAGACAGTATTACTACAATGGTTCTCATCTTACCTAGAACGTTGTTATCAGACAGTATTTATACTACGGTTCTCATCATATCTAGAACGTTGTTATCAGACAGTATTACTACAATGGTTCTCATCATACCTAGAACGTTGTTATCATACAGTATTTATACCACGGTTCTCATCATACCTAGAACGTTCTTATCAGACAGTATTACTACAATGGTTCTCATCATATCTAGAATGTTGTTATCAGACAGTATTACTACAATGGTTCTCATCATACACATAACGTTATTATCAGACAGTATTACTACAATGGTTGTCATCATACACATAACGTTATTATCAGACAGTATTACTACAATGGTTCTCATCATATTTAGAATGTTGTTATCAGACAGTATTTATACCAATGGTATCATCATATTTAGTATGTTGTTATCAGACAGTATTTATACAACGGTTCTCATCATATTTAGAATGTTGTTATCAGACAGTATTTACTACAACGGTTCTCATCATATCTAGAATGTTGTTATCAGACAGTATTACTACAATGGTTCTCATCATATTCAGAATGTTGTTATCAGACAGTATTTATACCACAGTTCTCGTCATATTTAGAATGTTGTTATCAGACAGTATTACTACAATGGTTCTCATCATATTTAGAATGTTGTTATCAGACAGTATTGCTACAACGATTCTCATCATATCTAGAATGTTTGTTATCAGACAGTATTACTACAATGCTTCTCATCATATCTAGAATATTGTTATCAGACAGTATTGCTACAATGGTTCTCATCATATCTAGAATGTTGTTATCAGACAGTATTACTACAATGGTTCTCATCATATCTAGAACGTTGTTATCAGACAGTATTACTACAATGATTCTCATCATATCTAAAATGTTGTTATCAGACAGTAGTACTACAATAGTTCTCATCATATCTAGAACGTTGTTATCAGACAGTATTACTACAATGGTTCTCATCATATGAATGTTGTCATCAGACAGTATTACTACAATGATTCTCATCATATCTAGAATGTTGTTATCAGACAGTATTACTACAATGGTTCTCATCATATTTAGAATATTGTTATCAGACAGTATTTATACAACGGTTCTCATCATATCAGAATGTTGTTATCAGACAGTATTACTACATGGTTCTCGTCATATCTAGAATGTTGTTATCAGACAGTATTACTACAATGGTTCTCATCATATTTAGAAAGTTGTTATCAGACAGTATTACTACAATGGTTCTCATCATATTTAGAATGTTGTTATCAGACAGTATTACTGCAATGGTTCTGATCATATCAGATCGTTGTTATCAGACAGTATTACTACAATGGTTCTCATCATACACAGAACGTATTATCAGACGGTATTACTACAATGGTTCTCATCATACCTAGAACGTTGTTATCAGACATTATTACTACAATGGTTGTCATCATATTTAGAATGTTGTTATCAGACAGTATTACTACAATGGTTCTCATCATATTGAGAACGTTGTTATCAGACAGTATTACTACAATGGTTCTCATCATATCTAGAACGTTGTTATCAGACAGTATTACTACAATGGTTCTCATCATATTTAGAACGTTGTTATCAGACAGTATTTATACCACGATTCTCATCATATCTAGAACGTTGTTATCAGACAGTATTACTACAATGGTTCTCATCATACCTAGAACGTTGTTATCAGACAGTATTACTACAATGGTTGTCATTATATCTAGAACGTTGTTATCAGACAGTATTACTACAATGGTTCTCATCATATTTAGAACGTTGTTATCAGACAGTATTACTACAATGGTTCTCATCATATTTAGAACGTTGTTATCAGACAGTATTTACACCACGATTCTCATCATATCTAGAACGTTGTTATCAGACAGTATTTACTACAATTGTTGTCATCATATCTAGAATGTTGTTATCAGACAGTATTACTACACTGGTTCTCATCATATTTAGAACGTTGTTATCAGACAGTATTACTACACTGGTTCTCGTCACATTAAGAACGTTGTTATCAGACAGTATTACTACACTGGTTCTCATCATATTTAAAACGTTGTTATCAGACAGTATTACTACACTTGTTCTCATCATATTTAGAACGTTGTTATCAGACAGTATTACTACACTGGTTGTCATCATATCTAGAACGTTGTTATCAGACAGTATTTATACACCGGTTCTCATCATATCTAGAACGTTGTTATCAGACAGTATTACTACAATGGTTCTCATCATATCTAGAACGTTGTTATCATACAGTATTACTACAATGGTTCTCATCATACCTAGAACGTTGTTATCATACAGTATTACTACAATGGTTCTCATCATACCTAGAACGTTGTTATCAGACAGTATTACTACAATGGTTCTCATCATATTTAGAACGTTGTTATCATACAGTATTACTACAATGGTTCTCATCATATTTAGAATGTTGTTATCATATTACTAGAATGTTGTTATCAGACAGTATTACTACAATGGTTCTCATCATATCTAGAATGTTGTTATCAGACAGTATTACTACAATGGTTGTCATCATACACATAACGTTGTTATCAGACAGTATTACTACAATGGTTGTCATCATACACATAACGTTGTTATCAGACAGTATTACTACAATGGTTGTCATCATACACGAACATTGTTATCAGACAGTATTACTACAATGGTTGTCATCATACACATAACGTTGTTATCAGACAGTATTACTACAATGGTTGTCATCATACACATAACATTGTTATCAGACAGTATTACTACAATGGTTGTCATCATACACATAACGTTGTTATCACAGTATTACTACAATGGTTGTCACCATACACATAACATTGTTATCAGACAGTATTACTACAATGGTTGTCATCATACACATAACACATCAGACAGTATTACTACAATATCACATAACGTTGTTATCAGACAGTATTACTACAATGGTTGTCATCATACACATAACGTTGTTATCAGACAGTATTACTACAATGGTTGTCATCATACACATAACGTTGTTATCAGACAGTATTACTACAATGGTTGTCATCATACACATAACGTTGTTATCAGACAGTATTACTACAATGGTTGTCATCATACACATAACATTGTTATCAGACAGTATTGCTACAATGGTTGTCATCATACACATAACGTTTTTATCAGACAGTATTACTACAATGGTTCTCATCATACACATAACGGTGTTATCAGACAGTATTACTACAATGGTTCTCATCATATCTAGAACGTTGTTATCATACAGTATTTATACCACGGTTCTCATCATACCTAGAACGTTTTTATCCGACAGTATTACTACAATGGTTCTCATCATATTTAGAATGTTGTTTTCAGACAGTATTACTACAATGGTTCTCATCATACCTAGAACGTTGTTATCAGACAGTATTTATACCACGGTTCTCATCATATCTAGAACGTTGTTATCAGACACTATTACTACAATGGTTCTCATCATACCTAGAACGTTGTTATCTTACAGTATTTATACCACGGTTCTCATCATACCTAGAATGTTCTTATCAGACAGTATTACTACAATGGTTCTCATCAAATCTAGAATGTTGTTATCAGACAGTATTACTACAATGGTTCTCATCATACACATAACGTTATTATCAGACAGTATTACTACAATGGTTGCAATCATACACATAATGTTATTATCTGACAGTATTACTACAATGGTTCTCATCATATTTAGAATGTTGTTATCAGACAGTATTTATACCACGGTTCTCATCATATTTAGAATGTTGTTATCAGACAGTATTTATGCCACGGTTGTCATCATATCTAGAATGTTGTTATCAGACAGTATTACTACAATGGTTCTCATCATATTTAGAATGTTGTTATCAGACAGTATTTATACCACAGTTCTCGTCATATTTAGAATGTTGTTATCAGACAGTATTACTACAATGGTTCTCATCATATCTAGAATGTTGTTATCAGACAGTATTACTACAATGCTTCTCATCATATCTAGAATATTGTTATCAGACAGTATTACTACAATGGTTCTCATCATATCTAGAATGTTGTTATCAGACAGTATTACTACAATGGTTCTCATCATATCTAGAACGTTGTTATCAGACAGTATTACTACAATGATTCTCATCATATCTAGAATGTTGTTATCAGACAATAGTACTACAATAGTTCTCATCATATCTAGAACGTTGTTATCAGACATTATTACTACAATGGTTCTCATCATATCTAGAATGTTGTCATCAGACAGTATTACTACAATGATTCTCATCATATCTAGAATGTTGTTATCAGACAGTATTACTACAATGGTTCTCATCATATTTAGAATGTTGTTATCAGACAGTATTACTACAATAGTTCTCATCATATCTAGAACGTTGTTATCAGACATTATTACTACAATGGTTCTCATCATATCTAGAATGTTGTCATCAGACAGTACTACTACAATGATTCTCATCATATCTAGAATGTTGTTATCAGACAGTATTACTACAATGGTTCTCATCATATTTAGAATATTGTTATCAGACAGTATTTATACGACGGTTCTCATCATATCTAGAATGTTGTTATCAGACAGTATTACTACAGTGGTTCTCGTCATATCTAGAACGTTGTTATCAGACAGTATTACTACAGTGGTTCTCATCATATCTAGAACGTTGTTATCAGACAGTATTACTTCTCACATATCTAGAATGTTGTTATCATCATATTTAGAATATTGTTATCAGACAGTATTTATACCATGGTTCTCATCATATCTAGAATGTTGTTATCAGACAGTATTACTACAGTGGTTCTCGTCATATCTAGAATGTTGTTATCAGACAGTATTACTACAATGGTTCTCATCATACACAGAAAGTTGTTATCAGACAGTATTACTACAATGGTTCTCATCATATTTAGAATATTGTTATCAGACAGTATTTATACCACGGTTCTCGTCATATCTAGAATGTTGTTATCAGACAGTATTACTGCAATGGTTCTCATCATACACAGATCGTTGTTATCAGACAGTATTACTACAATGGTTCTCATCATACACAGAACGTTGTTATCAGACGGTATTACTACAATGGTTCTCATCATACCTAGAACGTTGTTATCAGACAGTATTACTACAATGGTTCTCATCATATTTAGAATGTTGTTATCAGACAGTATTACTACAATGGTTCTCATCATATTGAGAATGTTGTTATCAGACAGTATACTACAATGGTTCTCATCATATCTAGAACGTTGTTATCAGACAGTATTACTACAATGGTTCTCATCATATTTAGAACGTTGTTATCAGACAGTATTACTACACTGGTTGTCATCATATCTAGAACGTTGTTATCAGACAGTATTACTACACTGGTTGTCATCATACCTAGAACGTTGTTATCAGACAGTATTACTACACTGGTTCTCATCATATTTAGAATTGTTATCAGACAGTATTACTACACTGGTTCTCATCATATTTAGAACGTTGTTATCAGACAGTATTACTACACTGGTTGTCATCATATCTAGAATGTTGTTATCAGACAGTATTACTACACTGGTTGTCATCATATCTAGAACGTTGTTATCAGACAGTATCACTACACTGGTTGTCATCATATCTAGAACGTTGTTATCAGACAGTTTTACGACACTGGTTGTCATCATATCTAGAACGTCGTTATCAGACAGTATTACTACACTGGTTGTCATCATACCTAGAACGTTGTTATCAGACAGTATTACTACACTGGTTGTCATCATATCTAGAACGTTGTTATCAGACAGTATTACTACACTGGTTGTCATCATATCTAGAACGTTGTTATCAGACAGTATTACTACACTGGTTCTCATCATATTTAGAACGTTGTTATCAGACAGTATTACTACACTGTTTCTCATCATATTTAGAACGTTTTTATCAGACAGTATTACTACACTGGTTGTCATCATATCTAGAATATTGTTATCAGACAGCATTACTACACTGGTTGTAATCATATCTAGAACGTTGTTATCAGACAGTATTACTACACTGGTTGTCATCATATCTAGAACGTTGTTATCAGACAGTTTTACTAAACTGGTTGTCATCATATGTAGAACGTTGTTATCAGACAGTATTACTACACTGGTTGTCATCATATCTAGAACGTTGTTATCAGACAGTCTTACTACACTGGTTCTCATCATATTTAGAACGTTGTTATCAGACAGTATTACTACACTGGTTGTCATCATATCTAGAACGTTGTTATCAGACAGTATTACTACAATGATTCTCATCATGCACAGAACGTTGTTATCAGACAGTATTACTACAATGGTTTTAATCATACCTAGAGTTGTTTTCAGATATTATTACTTCAATGGTTCTCATCATATGTAGAACGTTGTTATCAGACAGTATTACTACAATGGTTCTCATCATATTTAGAACGTTGTTATAAGACGGTATTACTACAATGGTTGTCATCATATTTAGAATGTTGTTATCAGACAGTATTTATACCACGGTTCTCATCATACCTAGAACGTTGTTATCAGACAGAATTACTAAAATGGTTCTCATCATAATATCTAGAACGTTGTTATCAGACCGTATTACTAGAATGGTTCTCATCATAATATCTAGAACGTTGTTATCAGACAGTATTACTTCAATGGTTCTCATCATAATATCTAGAACGTTGTTATCAGACAGTATTACTTCAATGGTTCTCATCATACGTAGAACGTTGTTATCAGACAGTATTACTTCAATGGTTCTCATCATACGTAGAACGTTGTTATCAGACAGTATTTATACCACGGTTCTCATCATATCTAGAACGTTGTTATCAGACAGAATTACTAAAATGGTTCTCATCATAATATCTAGAACGTTGTTATCAGACCGTATTACTAGAATGGTTCTCATCATAATATCTAGAACGTTGTTATCAGACAGTATTACTTCAATGGTTCTCATCATACGTAGAACGTTGTTATCAGACAGTATTACTTCAATGGTTCTCATCATATCTAGAACGTTGTTATCAGACAGTATTACTTCAATGGTTCTCATCATATCTAGAACGTTGTTATCAGACAGTATTACTTCAATGGTTCTCATCATACGTAGAACGTTGTTATCAGACAGTATTACTTCAATGGTTCTCATCATATCTAGAACGTTGTTATCAGACAGTATTACTTCAATGGTTCTCATCATATCTAGAACGTTGTTATCAGACATTAGTAGTAGCAAGCGATCTTTAATCAAGAGATGAAGAGTGAAATTTAGTCTAGCTCAGGAATCGATTTTAGGCCCTATTCTCTTTATACTTTACATGCAACGACTTCTTGTTTGTATATTTAAAAATCACAAAATAAAATATCACCGCTATGCAGATGATCCCCAGTTATGTTAAACATCAGACGAAAACCAAAATAACAAATGCCATGTATGATCTTTAAATCTGTCTTAAAGATGTAAAGAAATGGATATCAACAAATAAATTAAAAAAAATATATAATCCCGCCCCCCCCCCCCATCCGCCCCTCACATTTTGGTTTCTATTGATTGTTATCTCAAAAGGTCAGATCATATCAAGAATATCATTACATTAATATAATATGCTTGAAGTAAAACAAATCTATAGAATACGACAGTATATGACTGAAAAAGTTACAAAACAATTGGTTACGTCACTCATTATATCAAAACTAGATTATTGCAATGCAATCCTTGCAGGTTTCTCACATTATTGCAATGCAATCCTTGCAGGTTTCTCACATTATTGCAATGCAATCCTTGCAGGTTTCTCACATTATTGCAATGCAATCCTTGCAGGTTTCTCATTATTGCAATGCAATCCTTGTTTTGTATAATTATTGCAAAACAGACACTGTTTCTCACATTATTGCAATGCAATCCTTGCAGGTTTCTCACATTATTGCAATGCAATCCTTGCAGGTTTCTCACATTATTGCAATGCAATCCTTGCAGGTTTCTCACATTATAGCAATGCAATCCTTGCAGGTTTCTCACATTATTGCAATGCAATCCTTGCAGGTTTCTCACATTATAAATGTTAGATTTCTCTCATTATTGCAATGCAATCCTTGCAGGTTTCTCACATTATTACAATGCAATCCTTGCAGGTTTCTCACATTATTATAATGAATCCTTGCGGGTATATCCTCATTGTATGACATTTTAAATGGTTTCTCACATTATTGCACAATTGTATTTCTCACATTATAGCAATGGTTTCTCACATTATATCAATGCAATCCTTGCAGGTTTAATCACATTATTGCAATGCAATCCTTATCAGTTTATCACTTATAATGTTGTTCTCTTGTGTTATCATCATATTAAATGCAATCCTTGCAGGTTTCTCAATTATTTTAATCAATCCTTGAAGGTTTCAATTTAGCTATGCCTTGCAGGTTTCTCACATTATCTCGCATATCTTTAATCCTTGCAGGTTTCTCACATTTATCGTGCAAATTTTATTTTTCCATTATTATCACACTTGCATTTTATCTCCATCATTTATTAGCAATGCAATCCTTGAAAACCATTGTTTCTCGTAAAGACATTATAGAATGCAATCCTTGCATTTTCTCAGATGTATCGAAATGGTTCAACAAATATTATTGCAATGCAATCCTTGCAGGTTTCTCACATTATTGCAATGCAATCCTTGCAGGTTTTTCACATTATTGCAATGCAATCCTTGCAGGTTTCTCACATTATTACAATCCTTTATTTCTCACATTACCTGATAGATGGAGGTTTCTCACATTATAGCAATGCAATCCTTGCAGGTTTCCTCACAATGCAACCCAGGTTTCTCAATATAGCAATGCAATCCTTGCAGGTTTCTCACATTATAGCAATGCAATCCTTGCAGGTTTCTCATCATTATTGCAATGCAATCCTTGCAGGTTTCTCACATTATTGCAATGCAATCCTTGCAGGTTTCTCACATTATTCTCATCGCAATGCATTATCCTTGCAGGTTTTTTCCACATTATTGAGTAATGCAATCCTTGCAGGTTTCTCACATTATTGCAATGCAATTCCTTACAGGTTTCTCCAAGCATAAATAACCCATGAATTAAACTTCAAATGGTTCAGAATAAAGAATAATATCCCGATTAGTTTTGTATAATAAGAAAATAATAGACACTGCTACAAACAAAAAATGATACAACAACTTCACAGGCTTCTCGCATCTTCAAGAATAACATACACATTTTGTCATAATATCTTTTAAATGTTTACATGCGCTTGGTCCATTATATAAATATATATATTATATATATATATATATGTATCCATATACTAAGATCTTATGTTGATAGTACTGTGAGAATTTATATAGGGGATATATGCTATATTTTATCCTATATATATATGGATATATATATATATATAAATATATATATATATATTATAGATTTTTTTCGATAAATATTATATATATATATGTAGATATTTTGAAACATATATCTGTTTATATATATACTGAACTCAGCAAATTTACACTCCAAATAGACTGTTGACATCATCACATGGCAATACTCTCATGAACATTCCAAAATGTCGTTAAAAAGTTAGGGCCAGCATTTTTCTTCAGTGCAGGGTCCATACTTCTGGAACCAGCTTCCAAATAATTTGAAAGAAATTCAAGACTAAGAAAAATTTAAAAGTGAACTAAAAACTTAGCTGTTTAAGTTTCATTTTAAATGTTAGATATCATCCAAATATTTTTTAACGAAAAATGTCATCATTATTAGCAAAATAAGTACATATTAAATCACCTCTTTTAATAACCATAATTAAGTTGATTACGATGTACAATGAATGTTTTTACTATTATAGTACTTTATGTTTCGATTGTGCCATTGTTTCAAACTTATTGTTATCTTTTGTTGATACCATACAAATTATCATATAATGAATTTATAACTATATTGCCTCATTGTATGACATTTTAAATGTTTGATTTTCAAAAGCATTATGCAATGTTCACTAATTGTATAATACGATATTTTATGTATGTCTAATATATATGTATATTTTAAAACATATAAATATCCATAGCGTATAAAGCATCATAATAATGTTGGACATGCGCTATATAATTCTATCTATTATTGTTTATTACCTATCCTATCCATTCATATGTTATCTTATCAGTGTTATGCTACTATAATGTTGTATCTTCTCTTGTGTTATCTATCATATTAAATTGTTCTTATATTTTCTTGCATGATCTAATCTTTTAAAAATCTATTTTAATCAATCATAAGTACATATTTTCTTATCTATCGTATCCCATCATATCTTATCTGTTCTTATATCGTATCTTTTCTTATCTCGTATATCTTTATATCTTATCCTACCATGTCGTATCTTGTTTTTTTTTATCATTTATCGTGTTTCAAATTTTATCTTTTCCATTATTATCACACTTCACCTCATTTTTATTTCATCTATGGATTATTATCATATTAAAGTCTATTCTGAAACGACCATTGTATCATCTTATCGTAAAGACAATGGAATTGGATAGTATCATGGTGTCCAAGATTTGTTTTCTCTGTCTATTCCTTGT
>JAXRKP010002152.1:10000-32500 GCA_037039925.1 Doris montereyensis | reverse complement strand
GTTGTTGTCTCTCCTTCTTTACCTATTACTCCTCCTGACGTTTCTACATTGGTGCCTACTCTAGCGTTTAAATCTCCTAAAAGCATTAGTTCCTGTTTAGGTTTAAGATTTTCTGCAGCTATTTGTAAATCGTTTTCGAAGATATCATTTTCTTCTTTAGTTGCGTCTTCGTTTGGTCAATAAGCTATTAATAATTTAATTGCTCGTCCTTTTGGTTTAATATTTACCTCTAATAGCCGTAGGCTTATAAATTTCCAACTTTCTGATAGCTTTTCATGCCTTTTATGCACTGGGAGGCTTACTCCTGCTCTAGCTCTATCTTTGACATCTACTCCTGAGAAGATTAAAATATGATTCGCTCCTACACTTCCTATTCCTTGTCCTTTTTCTTTGTTCCTGTAATGGCCCTACCAGGCCTTGCTATATTCTGTCAGGGTTAACTCCCTTTAGCCTATAGTCATTCACGACCAGCCTGCAAGGCAGCAGGTTATTATTTTCTGTCAGGTTTAACTCCTTAGCCTTTGGTCAGTCAAGACCGGCCTGTAAGACAGCAGGTTGTTATTTTCTCTTGGGGTTAACTCCTTAGCCTTTGGTCAGCCAAGACCTGCCTGCAAGGCAGCAGGAATGAATAGATAGATAGATAGATAAATAGATAGATAGATAGATCGATAGACCGATAGATATGTAGATAAATTGTAGATATATAGATAGATATGTAGATAGATAGATATGTAGATAGATATATATGTAGATAGATAGATAGATATGTAGATAAATAGATAGATAGATAGATAGATAGATATGTAGATAGATAGATAGCTAGATAGATAGATAAATAGATAAATTTCGTATATTAGGGAGTGACAATGCACTCAGAATCATTGTATAAGTTAAGAGAGAGAGAGAGAGAGAGAGGCCTGAGAGAGAGAGAGAGAGAGAGAGAGAGGAGAGAGAGAGATAAATAGAGAGAGAGAGAGATAGATATGAGAGAGAGAGATATGTAGATAGAGAGAGAGATAGATATATGAGATAGATAGATAGATATGAGAGAAAGAGAGAGAGAGAGAGAGAGAGAGAGAGAGAGAGAGAGAGAGAGAGAGAGAGAGAGAGAGAGAGAGAGAGAGAGAGAGAGAGAGAGAGAGAGAGAGAGAGAGAGAGAGAGAGAGAGAGAGAGAGAGAGAGAGAGAGAGAGAGAGAGAGAGAGAGAGAGAGAGAGAGAGAGAGAGAGAGAGAGAGAGAGAGAGAGAGAGAGAGAGAGAGAGAGAGAGAGAGAGAGACAGAGAGAGGGAGAGACAGAGAGAGACAGAGACAGAGACAGAGACAGAGACAGAGACAGACAGAGACAGAGACAGAAACAGAGATAGAGACAGAGAGAAATGGAACCAATTATCTTGAGTTGTCACAGATTGGTTGCACCAGATATACTTCATAATAGATAAACTTTGATACAAAGCAGATACGACTTGATCACATACCAGATACGACTTTATCATATGACAGATACGACCTTGTTACATAGCAAATGCAACTTTTGTTATACAGCTTGTTACAAAGAGAATACAACTTTGTTACATAGCTTTTGAGAAAGCAAATACGACTTCGTTACACAGCAAATACAAGGGCTTGGTTTTATATTAAATACGATTTTTTACATAGCAAATTATACGACTTTGTTACATAGCAAATACAACTTTGTTGCAAAATAAATGCGACTTTGTTACATGACAAATATCATCTTGATACATAACAAATACGTCTTTGTTGCATAACAAGTACGAATTTGTTACATAGTAATTACGACTGTGTTACATAGCAAATACGACTTTGTTAAATAACAGATACGATTTCGTTACATAACAAATACAATTTTGTTACATAGGAAAATGACGTTATTACAGAACAGATAAGACTTTGCTACATTGCAGATACGAGTGCGTAACATAACAGATACGATTTTATTATAAAAGAGACATTACCTTGTAACATAATGAACACGACCTTGTTACATAACAGATGCAACTTTATTACATAGCGTCAATAATGTATGGTATGAAATGCACATACACACATACACACACACACACACACACACACACACACACACACACACACAAACACAACAACTGACAAACCAAAATTGTAAAGGACATAAACGGAGAGCAGTTTCGTTTATCTCATGACACATGTACCGGTTCTTTCGATAATGATCAACAATGGCAATTTGCACAGCACCAGTGTCTACCATAATTGTGCTCAGGGGCGCTTGAGTACATTCCATCATAATGATGGTTTATTATGCATCAGTGCAAATGCGTTCAACGTTATTCTTTTCAAGAAGTTAGACACGATGACTTATCTATTTAGAAGTTAGACACAATGACTTGCCTTTCAAGTCGTTAGACACAAGGACATACCTTTCAAGAAGTAAGACACAAGGACATACCTTACAAGAAGTTAGACACAAGGACGTATCTTTCAAGAAGTTAGACACAAGGACGTACCTTTCAAGAAGTTAGACACAATGACGTACCTTACAAGAAGTTAGACACAAGGATATACCTTACAAGAAGTTAGACACAAGGACATACATTTCAAGAAGTTAGACACAAAGGACATACATTTCAAGAAGTTAGACACAAGGACATACCTTACAAGAAGTTAGACACAAGGACGTACCTTCCAAGAAGCAAGACACAATGACGTACCTTTCAAGAAGTTAGACACAAGGACGTACCTTTCAAGAAGTTAGACACAAGGACGTACCTTTCAAGGACGTAGGCACAAGGACATTTGTTTCAAGACGTAAGACATTAGGACGTACGTTTCAAAACGTAAGACAGAAGGACATACGTTTCAAGATGTAAGACACAATGATATACGTTTTACGACGTAAGACACAAGGACGTACATTTCAATACATAAGACTCAATGACGTACGTTTCAAGACATAAGACACAAGGACATACGTTTCAACAGGTAAGGTACAATGACATACGTTTCAAGACGGAAGACACAAGGACATACGTTTCAAGACGTAAGACACAAGGACATACGTTTCAAGACGTAAGACACAAGGACGTACGTTTCAAGAAAAAGACACAAGGACATACGTTTCAAGACGTAAGACACAAGGACATACGTTTCAAGACGTAAGACACAAGGACATACGTTTCAAGACGTAAGACACAAGGACATACGTTTCAAGAAATAAGACACAAGGACATACGTTTCAAGACGTAAGACACAAAGACATACGTTTCAAGACGTAAGACACAAGGACGTACGTTTCAAGACATAAGACACAAGGACATACGTTTCAAGATTTAAGACACAGGGATGTACGTTTCAAGATGTAATACACAAAGATGCATTTTTCAAGAAATTAAATACACAGATGTACTTTTAAAAACATTAAACACAAAGACGTACTTTTCAAGAAGCTGGACACAAGGACATAACTTTGAAGAAGCTGGGAGGTAAAACATATCCAAATACGAAACAAAACCACATCAACAACAGCAGTAAACACATCAGTAGCAACAAAACCAACAGCAACAATGCATGTTCATTATAACATTTCAAAACAATGTCGGGAGATAATAACTTATTTACGATGGCAAAATGAAAAAAAAACGAATTATAGATAATTTCTTATTCTTTTGTAATTCGAAAACATAGTCTTATTTTAAGTCGTTAAACGAATTTAAAATTTAAAAAATGGCACAATCGGATTTGTCAAGAGTTTGTAATAACGAAGACACAATGTCCACAATTTTATGTTTATCATGTCTTCGTAGGTCACAAAGAAGTCCCCTTCACTAGGCTGTGAGTAAGATTAAGCGACGATCAGCGAAATGTGTAGTGAACCTATAATCATAGCTAAGCAGGGAATATGAATCAGTGTTATATTGGTGTGCTCTGCTCATCAGCCAACGCCGGAAGGTTCAACTACATAGGACTTGAGATCGTCCTTCTTGAGATTCTTCGTAAACATATTGATCAAAAACATTCACATATACATCCTCTGGATGAAATGACGGCTGCATTCCTACCCTGAAATTTCAAATTCAATCTCAGAAATAAGAAGACTGCGATTAGGTCCTGTCACCTTTGACCGTAGCAGAACAGCAGCCAATCAGACGTCGCCACGTAACACGGCATTCGCGGCGGAAGTTGGGGTTAAAAACGCCATACAAGATGGGGTTGGAAGATGAATTCAGAAAATAAAATCTGTCGAAATAGAACATATGAGAGAAAAATTAGTCAGATGTGTGAATAATAAAACAAATTCATAAAAAAGACGATTCTTTTACCAGTGGTGTATCTATCATATCAGGGGTGTGTTGTTATAACAGTGGTGTGTTTATTATATAGGGGTGTGTTTCTTATATCAGGGGTGTGTTTATCATAACAGTGGTGTGTTTATTATGTCAGGGGTGTGTTATTATAACAGGGGTGTGTTTATTATAACAGTGGTGTGTTTATTATATCAGGGGTGTGTTATTATAACAGTGATGTGTTTATTATATCAGGGGTTTGTTTATTTTAACAGGGGTGTGTTTATTATATCAGAGGTGTGTTATTATAACAGTGGTGTGTTTTATTATATCAGGGTTGTGTTTATTTCATCAGGGGTGGTGTGTTATTATAACAGTGGTGTGTTTATTATATCAGGGGTGTGTTTATTATAATCAGTGGTGTGTTTATTATAACAGTGGTGTGTTTATTATATCAGGGGTGTGTTATTATAACAGGGGTGTCTTTATTATATCAGGGGTGTGTTATTATAACAGTGTGTTTATTTTATCAGTGGTGTGTCTCTTATATAAGTGATGTGTTTATCATATCAAGGGTGTGTTGATTACATATGGAGTGTTTTTATTATATCAGGGGTATGTCTATTTTATCAGGGGTGTGTTGATTATATCAGGGTTATATTTATTATATCAGGGTTGTGTCTATTATAACAGGGTTGTGTTTATTATATCTGCAGTGTGTCTATTATATAAGGGTTGTGTCTATTATATCAGGGTTGTGTCTATTATATAAGGGTTGTGTCTATTATATCAGGGTTGTGTCTATTATATAAGGGATGTGTCTATTATATCAGGGTTGTGTCTATTATATCAGGGTTGTGTTTATTATATAAGGTCTGTGTCTATTATATAAGGGTTGTGTCTATTATATCAGAGTTGTGTCTATTATATCAGGGTTGTGTCTATTATATCAGGGATGTGTTTATTATATATATTATATCAGGGTTGTGTCTATTATATCAGGGTTGTGTCTATTGTATCAGGGTTGTGTCTATTATATCTGAGTAGTGTCTATTATATCAGGGTTCTGTCTATTATATCTGAGTAGTGTCTATTATATCTGAGTAGTGTCTATTATATCAGAGTAGTGTCTATTATATCTGAGTAGTGTCTATTATATCAGAGTTGTGTCTATTATATCTGAGTAGTGTCTATTATATCTGAGTAGTGTCTATTATATCTGAGTAGTGTCTATTATATCAGGGTTGTGTCTATTATATCTGAGTAGTGTCTATTATATCTGAGTTGTGTCTATTATATCAGAGTTGTGTCTATTATATCAGTAGTTGTGTCTATTATATCAGGGTTGTGTCTTATTATATCATTATATAAGTGTCTATTATATAAGAGTTGTGTCTATTATATCAGAGTTGTGTCTATTATATTAGAGTTGTGTCTATTATATCTGAGTAGTGTCTATTATATCTATTATATCAGGGTTGTGTCTATTATATCTGAGTAGTGTCTATTATATCAGAGTTGTGTCTATTATATCAGAGTTGTATCTATTATATCAGAGTTGTCTATTATATCAGGGTTGTGTCTATTGTATCAGAGTTGTGTCTATTATATCTGAGTAGTGTCTATTATATCAGGGTTGTGT
Organism: Doris montereyensis; assembly: GCA_037039925.1. Classification (NCBI taxonomy): domain Eukaryota; kingdom Metazoa; phylum Mollusca; class Gastropoda; order Nudibranchia; family Dorididae; genus Doris; species Doris montereyensis. The sequence continues at coordinate 26,581 of JAXRKP010002152.1, read as the reverse complement.
CTATTATATCAGAGTTGTGTCTATTATATCTGGGTTATCTATTATATCTATTATATCTGGGGTCTGTGTATTATATCAGGGTTGTGTCCCTTGTATGAGGGTTGTGTCTATTATATTGAGTAGTCTATTATATTAGGGGGTTGTCTATTATATCAGAGTAGTCTATTATATCAGGGTAGTCTATTATATAAGGGTAGTCTATTATATCAGGGTTGTGTCTATTATATCTGAGTAGTGTCTATTATATCTGGGGTAGTGTATTATATCAGGGTTGTGTCTATTATTTAGGGCTGTATCTATTATATTAGGGTTGTGTCTATTATATTAGGTTGTGTCTATTATATTAGGGTTGTGTCTATTATATTAGGGTTGTGTCTATTGTATTAGGGTTGTGTCTATTATATTAGGGTTGTGTCTATTGTATTAGGGTTGTCTATTATATTAGGGTTGTGTCTATTATATTAGGGTTGTGTCTATTATATCAGGGTTGTGTCTATTATATTAGGGTTGTGTCTATTATATTAGGGTTGTGTCTATTATATTAGGGTTGTGTCTATTATATTAGGGTTGTGTCTATTATATCAGGATGGTGTCTATTATATTAGGGTTGTGTCTATTATATCTGGGTTGTGTCTATTATATTAGGGAGTCTATTTATAATATTAGTGTTGTGTCTATTATATCTGAGGGTTGTGTCTATTATATTAGGGTTGTGTCTATTATATTAGGGTTGTGTCTATTATATTAGGGTTGTGTCTATTGTATTAGTGATGTGTCTATTATATCCGGGGTGGTGTCTATTATATTAGGGTTGTGTCTATTATATTAGGGTTGTGTCTATTATATTAGGGTTGTGTCTATTATATTAGGTTGTGTCTATTATATTAGGGTTGTGTCTACTATATTAGGGTTGTGTCTATTATATTAGGGTTGTGTCTATTGTATTAGTCTATTATTTAGGGTGTCTATTATATTAGGGTTGTGTCTATTATATTAGGGTTGTGTCTATATATTATTGTGTCTATTATATTAGGTTGTGTCTATTATATTAGGGTTGTGTCTATTGTATTAGGGTTGTGTCTATTATATTAGGGTTGTGTCTATTGTATTAGGGTTGTGTCTATTATATTAGGGTTGTGTCTATTGTATTAGGTTGTGTCTATTATATTAGGGTTGTGTCTATTATATTAGGGTTGTGTCTATTATATTAGGTTGTGTCTATTATATTAGGTTGTGTCTATTATATTAGGGTTGTGTCTATTGTATTAGGGTTGTGTCTATTATATTAGGGTTGTGTCTATTATATCTGGGTTGTGTCTATTATATTAGGGAGAGTGCGGTGTTATTGTATCAGAGTTGTGTCTAGGGTTGTGTCTATTATATCTGGGTTGTGTCTATTATATAAGGTTGTGTCTATTATATAAGGGTTGTGTCTATTATATCAGGGTTGTGTTTAGTTGGGTTGTGTCTATTATATTAGGGTTGTGTCTATTATATCAGTGTTGTGTCTATTATATCCGGGGTTGTGTCTATTATATCAGAGTTGTGTCTATTATATCAGAGTTGTGTCTATTATATCAGGGTTGTGTCTATTATATCAGGGTTGTGTCTATTATATCAGGGTTGTGTCTATTATATCAGGGTTGTGTCTATTATATCAGGGTTGTGTCTATTGTATCTGAGTAGTCTATTATATCAGGGTTGTGTCTATTATATCAGGGTGGTGTCTATTATATCAGGGTTGTGTCTATTATATCAGGGTTGTGTCTATTATATCAGGGTTGTGTCTATTATATTAGGGTTGTGTCTATTATATCTGAGTAGTGTCTATTATATCAGGTTGTGTCTATTGTATTAGGGTTGTGTCTATTATATCAGGGTTGTGTCTATTATATCTGAGTTGTGTCTATTATATCAGGGTATGTCTATTGTATCAGGGTGTCTATTATATTAGGTTGTGTCTATTATATTAGGGTTGTGTCTATTATATCTGGGTTGTGTCTATTATATCAGAGTAGTCTATTATATTAGGGTTGTGTCTATTATATCAGGGTTGTGTCTATTATATCAGGGTTGTGTCTATTATATCAGAGTAGTCTATTATATCAGGGTTGTGTCTATTATATCAGAGTAGTCTATTATATCAGGGTTGTGTCTATTATATCAGAGTAGTCTATTATATCAGGGTTGTGTCTATTATCATAGTCTATTATATCAGGGTTGTGTCTATTATATCTGAGTTGTGTCTATTATATCAGGGTTGTGTCTATTGTATCAGAGTAGTCTATTATATCAGGGTGTCTATTATATCAGAGTTGTGTCTATTATATCTGAGTAGTCTATTATATCAGGGTTGTCTATTATATCAGGGTTCTGTCTATTATATCAGGGTTGTGTTATATTATATCAGGGTTTATATCAGTCTATTATATCAGGGTTATTATATCAGTAGTCTATTATATCTGGTTGTGTCTATTATATCAGGGTTGTGTCTAGAGTAGTCTATTATATCAGTTATTATCTATTATATCAGGGTAGTCTAGTAGTCTATTATATCAGGGTAGTCTATTATATCAGAGTAGTCTATTATATCTGAGTAGTCTATTATATCAGGGTAGTCTATTATATCAGGGTTGTGTCTATTATATCTGAGTAGTGTCTATTATATCAAGGTAGTCTATTGTATCAGAGTTGTGTCTATTATATCAGAGTTGTGTCTATTATATCAGAGAAGTCTATTTTATCAGGGTTGTGTCTATTGTATCAGAGTTGTGTCTATTATATCAGGGTTGTGTCTATTGTATCAGAGTTGTGTCTATTATATCAGGGTTGTGTCTATTGTATCAGAGTTGTGTCTATTATATCAGGGTTGCGTCTATTGTATCAGAGTTGTGTCTATTATATAAGGGTTATCTATTGTATCTGGGTTGTCTATTATATCTGGGGTCTGTGTATTATATCAGGGTTGTGTCCCTTGTATGAGGGTTGTGTCTATTATATTAGGATGGTGCCTATTATATTACTGTGGTGTCTATTATATTGCGGGGGTGTCTATTATATCAGGGTTGGGGGGGGTGTCTATTATATCAGGGTTGTCTATTATATCAGGGTTGTGTCTATTATATCTGAGGTGTGTCTATTATATCAGGGTTGTGTCTATTATTTAGGGCTGTATCTATTATATTAGGGTTGTGTCTATTATATTAGGGTTGTGTCTATTATATTAGGATTGTGTCTATTATTTAGGGTTGTATCTATTATATTAGGGTTGTGTCTATTATATTAGGGTTGTGTCTATTATATTAGGGTTGTGTCTATTATATTAGGGTTGTGTCTATTATATTAGGGTTGTGTCTATTATATTAGGATTGTGTCTATTATATTAGGATTGTGTCTATTATATTAGGGTTGTGTCTATTATATTAGGATGTGTCTATTATATTAGGATTGTGTCTATTATATTAGGGTTGTGTCTATTATATCAGGGGTGTGTCTATTATATTAGGGTTGTGTCTATTATATTAGGGTTGTGTCTATTATATCAGGATGGTGTCTATTATATTAGGGTTGTGTCTATTATATCTGGGTGTCTGTGTCTATTATATTAGGGTGTCTATTATATCCGTGGTGTGGTTGTGTCTATTATATTAGGTTGTGTCTATTATATTAGGGTTGTGTCTATTGTATTAGTGCTGTGTCTATTATATCCGGGTTGGTGTCTATTATATCAGGGTTGTGTCTATTATATCAGGGTTGTGTCTATTATATTAGGGTTGTGTCTATTATATTAGGGTTGTGTCTATTATATTAGGGTTGTGTCTATTATATTAGGGTTGTGTCTATTATATTAGGGTTGTGTCTATTATATTAGGGTTGTGTCTATTATATTAGGGTTGTGTCTATTATATTAGGGTTGTGTCTATTATATTAGGTTGTGTCTATTATATTAGGGTTGTGTCTATTGTATTAGGGTTGTGTCTATTATATTAGGGTTGTGTCTATTGTATTAGGGTTGTGTCTATTATATTAGGGTTGTGTCTATTATATTAGGGTTGTGTCTATTATATTAGGGTTGTGTCTATTATATTAGGGTTGTGTCTATTATATTATATTAGGGTTGTGTCTATTATATTAGGGTTGTGTCTATTATATTAGGGTTGTGTCTATTGTATTAGGGTTGTATTAGTCTATTATATCATGGTGGTGTCTATTATATCAGGTCTGTGTCTATTGTATTAGAGCTGTGTCTATTATATCTGGGGTGTATGTATTTTATGAGGGATGTATCAATTATATTAGAGCTGTGGCTCTTATTTCAGGGGTGTGTGTATTATATCAGGGTTGTGTCTTATATATTGGGGGGGGGGGAGGGGGGGGCAGGTGTCTATTATATCAGGGCTGTGTCAATTATATTAGAGCTGCTTCTATTATATCTCGGGTGTGTCTATTATATCAGGGTTCTGTCTATTATATAAGGGTTGTGTCTATTATATTTGGGTTGTGTCCATTATATTTGGGGTGTGTCTATCATATCAGGGCTGAGTTCATTATATCAGGGTTCTGTCTATTATATAAGGTTTGTGTCTATTATATCTGAGGTGTGTCTATTATATCTGGGGTGTGTCTATTATATCAGGGTTGTGTCTGTTATATGTGAGATGTGTCTATTATATTAGGGTTGTGTCTATTATAGCAGGGTTGTGTCTATTATATATGCAGTGTGTCTAATATATCTGGATTGTGCCTATTATAGCAGTCGTGTCTTTGTCATATCAAGGATGTGTTGGTTATATCGGGAGTGTTTTTATCATATCGGGGGTGTGTCTATTATATGTGGGGATGTGTTTATTATACCAAGTGTGTGTCTATTATATCTGGGTTGTGTCTATTATATCAGGGTTGTGTCTATTATATCAGGGTTGTGTCTATTATATCTGGGTTGCGTTTATTATATCTGGTTGTGTCTATTATATCAGGCATGTGCCTATTATATCAGTGTTGTGTCTATTATATCAGGGTTGTGTCTATTATATCAGGCTTGTGTCTATTATATCAGGGTTATGTGTCTGATATCAGGGTTGTGTCTATTATAGTAGGGGTCTGTCTAGTATATCAGGGTTGTGTATATTATATAATATGGATTGTGTACGTTATATCAGGGTTGTATTGATTATATCAGGGTTGTGTCTATTATATCTTGTTTGTGTCTATTATATCTGAGTTGTGTCTATCATATCTGCCGTTTGGCTATTATATCAGGGTTGTGTCTATTATATCAGGGGTGTGTCTATTATATCAGGGTGTGTCTATTATATCAGGGTTGTGTCTATTATATCAGGGGTGTGTCTATTATATCAGGGGTGTGTCTATTATATTTGGGTTGTGTCTATTATATCAGGGTTGTGTTTATTATATTAGTGTTGTGTCTATTATATCTGGGTTTTGTTGATTATATCAGGGTTGTGTCTATTATATGTGGGTTGTGTCTATTATATCAGGGTTGTGTCTTTTATATTAGGTTGTGTCTAATATATCTGTCGTGTGCCTATTATATCAGGGTTGTGTCTATTATATCAGGGTTATATCTAATATATTAGGGTTGTGTCTTTTATATCAGTGTTAAGTCTATTATATCAGAGTTGTGTCTATTATATCAGGGTTGTGTCTATTATATCTGGGGTGTGTAGTTTATAAGGGTTGTGTCTGGGTCATGTCTATTATATCAGAGTTGTGTCTATTATATCAGGGTTATTTGTATTATATCAGAGATGTCTGTATTATAACAGGGCTTTGTCTATTATAACTGGGGTGTGTCTATTACATCAAGGGTGTGTCTATTATATCAGGGTTGAGTCTATTACATCAAGGGTGTGTCTATTATAACAGGGCGTTGTCTATTATATCAAGGGTGTGTCTATTATAACAGGGCTTTGTCTATTATATCAAGGGTGTATTATATCAGGGTTGAGTCTATTATATGAAGGGTGTGTCTATTATATCAGGGTTGAGTCTATTATATCAAGGGTGTGTCTATTATATCAGGGCTTTGTCTATTATATCAGGGGTATCTATTATATCAGAGTTGTGTCTATTATATCAGGGTTATTTGTATTATATCAGAGTTGTGTGTATTATAACAGGGTTGTGTCCATTATATCTGGGGTGTGTCTATTATATCAGGGTTATGTCTATTATATAAGGGTTGTGTCTATTATATCTGGGGTGTGTCTATTATATCAGGGTTGTGTCTATTATATCAGAGCTGTGTCTATTATATCAGAGCTGTGTCTATGATATCAGGGGTATGTTGATTATATTAAAAGTGTGTTGATTATGTCAGGGATGTGTTGATTATACCAGGTGTGGTTATTATATCAAAGATGTGGTGTATTTATTATATCAGAGGTGTGTCTATGATATCATGGATTTGTTTCTTATATCAGGTGCGATTATTATATCAGGGGTGTGTCCAATATATCAGGAGTGTGTTGACTATATCAGGGGCGTGTTTGTTACGTCAGGTGTATGTTGATTATATCAGGGGTGTGTTGACTATATGATGTGGTGTATTTATCACATCAGAAGTGTGATGATTATATCAGGAGCGCGTTGATTATATCATGGGTGTGATGATCATATCAGGGGTGTGATGATTATATTAGGGATATGTTGACTATATCACGGTGTGTGATGACTATATCAGGGGTGTCATCATTATATCAGGGGTGTGATGACTATCTCAGGGTGTCATGACTATATCAGGAGTGTGTGATTTATATCAGGGGCGTGATGATTATATCAGGAATTTTATCATTATATCAGGGATGTCATCATTATATATCAGGGATGTGATAATTATATCAGGGGTGTGATGATTATATCAGGGGTGTGATGATTATATCAGGGATCTGATGATTATGTCAGGGCTGTGATGATGATATCAAGGGTGTGATGATTATATCAGGGGTGTGACGATTCCATCAGGGGTGTCATTAATATATCAGGGATGTCATCATTATATCAGGAATTTTATCATTATATCAGGGATGTGATGATTATATCAGTGATGTCATCATTATATCAGGGATGTGATGATTATATCAGGATTGTGATGATTATATCAGGGGTGTGATGATTATATCAGGGTGTGATGATTATATCAGGGGTATAATGACTATATCAGGGGTGTGATGACTATATCAGGGATGTGATGATTATATGACGGGAGTGATGATTATATCAGAAGTGTTATGATTATATCAGGTGATGTGACGATTATATCAGGGCTGTGGTGACTATATCAGGGGTGTGATGATTATATCAGGGGTGTTATGATTATATCAGGGGTGTGATGATTATTTCAGGGGTATAATTACATCAGGGGCGTTTTTATTAGATCAACGATGTGTTTGATTATACCACGGTGTGTTTATTATATTAGTAGTGAGTTATTATATCAGGATGTGTTACTTTATATTACAGGTGTGGTTACAATATCAAGGGTGTGTTGCATACACCAGTGGGGAGTTATTATATCAGTGATGTGTTTATCATATGACATGTTTGGTTATGACTTTAGGTTACTATATTATATCAGTGATGTGTTTATCATATGACATGTTTGTTTATGAATTTAGGGGTTACTATATTATATCAGTGATGTGTTTATCATATGACATGTATAGTTATGACTTTAGGGGTTACTATATTATATCAGTGATGTGTTTATCATATGACATGTATAGTTATGAATTTAGGGGTGACTATATTATATCAGTGATGTGTTTATCATATGACATGTATAGTTATGAATTTAGGGGTGACTATATTATATCAGTGATGTGTTTATCATATGACATGTATAGTTATGAATTTAGGGGTGACTATATTATATCAGTGATGTGTTTATCATATGACATGTATAGTTATGAATTTAGGGGTGACAATATTATATCAGTGATGTGTTTATCATATGACATGTATAGTTATGAATTTAGGGGTGACTATATTATATCAGTGATGTGTTTATCATATGGCGTGTATATTTATGAATTTAGGGGTGACTATATTATATCAGTGATGTGTTTATCATATGACATGTATAGTTATGAATTTAGGGTGACTATATTATATCAGTGGCGTCTTTACTATTTAACGCGTGTGTTTATTATGCCATCGATAGATTTATTACATCAGTGATGTGTTTATTATGCCATCGATATATTTATTACATCAGTGATGTGTTTATTATGCCATCGATAGATTTATTACATCAGTGATGTGTTTATTATGCCATCGATAGATTTATTACATCAGTGATGTGTTTACTATGCCATCGATAGATTTATTACATCAGTGATGTGTTTATTATGCCATCGATAGATTTATTACATCAGTGATGTGTTTATTATGCCATCGATAGATTTATTACATCAGTGATGTGTTTATTATGCCATCGATAGATTTATTACATCAGGGATGTGTTTATTATGCCATCGATAGATTTATTACATCAGTGATGTGTTTATTATGCCATCGATAGATTTATTACATCAGTGATGTGTTTGTTTTATCAGTTGTATGCTTGTTACATCAGGGGGGTGGCGTTTATTTTATCAGTGCTGTATATTCTATTCTATAACTAATGTGACAATTAAACCAATAAGGTGTCTATTCTATCAGTGAGGTTTTTATTATAACAGTTATATGTTTATTTTATCATTGATGTGTTTGTCCAATTATTGGTGCGTTTATAATATCAATGATGTGTTTAGTAGCGGGATTGACAATTTATTGTAATACACGAAACTCTTTTTTGATTTGGAGAGACATAATCAACAGTCTAGACCAAGGTATCTGCCAACCGTTGTACTAATCAACGGTCTGAACCAAGCTATCTGCCAACCGTTGTACTAATCAACAGTCTGGACCAAGCTATCTGTCAACCGTTGTACTAATCAACAGTCTGGACCAAGCTATCTGCCAACCGTTGTACTAATCAACAGTCTGGACCAAGCTATCTGTCAACCGTTGTACTAATCGACAGTCTGGACCAAGCTATCTGCCAACCGTTGTACTAATCGACAGTCTGGACCAAGCTATCTGCCAACCGTTGTACTAATCAACAGTTTGGACCGAGCTATCTGCCAACCATTGTACTAATCAATTGTCCTACAGAATGATGTAATCAACAGTCTGGACCAAGCTATCTGCCAACCGTTGTACTAATCAACAGTTTGGACCGAGCTATCTGCCAATCGTTGTACTAATCAACAGTCTGAACCAAGCTATCTGCAAACCGTTGTACTAATTAACAGTCTGGACCAAGCTATCTGCCAACCGTTGTACTAATCAAAAGTCTGGACCAAGCAATCTGTCAACCATTGTACTAACGAACAGTCTGGACCAAGCTATCTGCCAACCATTGTCCTAATCAATTGACCTACAGCATGATGCAGTCAACAGCCATTGAAGTTTTATTGTAAACAATATAATATTGAAAACTTCTTAAGCTAAAGCAAGGAAAGACATGATTTTATATATTGTGTGCGTTTGTATGTATGCGTGTGTTTTATAAATCTATATACATGTATACATCAATGTAATCGTTGATTTATGATTTCCAACAACCACAACTTCTTTTTATTTTCTTATTTTCACGACACTTTTTACGATTATACAAACGAATCCCTTGGGAAATAAATACATTGCTTGTCATTTCTAAATCTTTACAAAAATAAGAATAACATCGACTCACAAAATTACCTGATGAATATTTGGTAGATACACAAAGAGACCCAGTCCAAACCAGCGTAGTACGCTTTGTTCATGCCTCGAATGGACATGACGATCAGGTAGGGTAGAAAGCTTAGCACGAAGACACAGCTAACGGCCAGGGCGACAACTGTGGTTTTGTCCAGGCTACCAAAGAAGAGACGTCGGGTTTTGGTGGTGGCCGAAAAGAGGCGTCCAGCTCCAATGTTGATGAAAGCGATTGAGATCTGTTTTTCCAGTCGGTATGCTTTATATTTTCGTTGATGTCGTCCATTGAAAGACGCGAACTCGATGGGCATTCGAGATTTTGTTGGCTTTTCAAATACATCTCTTCCGAGATGCTACTGGCTCGGATTCGATAGAAATTATTTCTGGTAATCGATTTATTAACACGAGAGTACCGTACTATGGGTTGAGATCGGCGGAACTGTTTATTGTTCATGAGATGATTGTCTTCATCTTCCGTCGAGTTTTTAATGTTTTGAAACACTTCACCTGATATACCCGAATCCTTCCTCCTTAGAGATACTGTTTCATTGACACAATCCGTATACCTGTTTTCAAGGTCATACGGTAAATCTATGGGCTTGCTTCGAGACCCAATCAAATGGGAAAATGATTCCATGCATATGTCAACGCTAATTCGTCGATCTTCCTCGTCTTCAGTGGGACAATCAATGGATGCGTTTGATTCTCTTGTTGAGGAGGAATAAGGCGGGATGAAATCGGACGTGCGTATTGCGTTGCCAGGCCCATCCTCGTGGTTACTATCTCTCACTGTCTGTGTTGTCAATGACAACGAATGGCCTGGTACTTTGTTAGTCAAAGTAAAGATATCGAGCTCCAAATAGTCTGAAGACGTTGTGTCATTCCTGGTGTTTCCTTTTCCCATCGGGCTGTCTGTATGTCCAATGTGTGTTGTCAGAGTCATTTCATTGTCATCGAAGTTGAAGCTGTCCCGTGCCGCCTCCTGTTTGTCATTTTTTGGAATGCTGACCAGATTGCCCTTTGGCGGAATCGTCATGACAGTGTTGCGTGGCACTCGAGGAGCCTGAGTCCTGCGATGTGTCATGATGGATTTTTAGGTCAGAAATATCACAGGGCCTTGCTGAATCAGGAAAATGTTTTTCTGCTGTATCGCAGGTGCTATACAATAAAGGGGAAGATGTCACTGCGGTCACCTGTGGGCAGGAGGAAGGATTTGTAGGATACAGGTTGAATGAACCAATATCACGATACGATGGAAGCTTGTATATTGGTGAAGACGAGCGAAGTTCTTGAGATGAATTTTGATTAACACCACTGAGTGAAATATTGCTGGAAACTAAGAGATCCGGGCAGGAAGTAAGACGTTCTCCAGTCAGGCTCCGTCTTCGAACATTTTTAACGTTTCTTTCATTGCACGATTCGAATTTGGCATGATTTTTAATACTTTCTAAACAGCAATCTGAGCTTTGCAATTGATGAAAACCGCGGTGTAATTCATTGTGGCGGTATTTTGCTTCAGCGACGGTATTTCCGTGTAATGGTTGAGAAGTGTATGGTTCTTGAATGATGCTAGATAGACTAATATTGGTAAAAGAAGTCCCATTTTCAGAAATGCTATTCTTTGATGTCTCCCACAATTTAGGGAAACCAAGTTTTCCTGAGTGGTGTCTAGCAAATGTCGTGTTGTCCAAAGACGGCTGTTTACGAAGAAGACGTAAAAAATCTCGTTGAGAATTGTCGACGGCAGTGTCCCCTTTGAGTTCGTTGTGCGAACTGTCAGATAATGAAGTTATGGTGTACCTTTTTGCCATGTTCATCTTTCTGGTTTTAGCAGCCTTCCAAATTCTGAAGTACAGAATTGAAAGGGTTGCTGCGTCAATAACGAATCCTATCGCTAAGACGCCGTTGAAAATTAATGGATACTTTGTATTTGCAAATTCTTCATTATATGAGCAGTCCTTGCCCTGCAGACCAGGGAGTTTGGTTTGGGAGGCTTTCAGTCCAGTCATTACGAACGTCGGCCATGATATGAACAGAGCACCCACCATATTCAGTGCTGTCCATAGTTTTGCCATCCTGGGTGTCAGCTGGCGGCTAAGCGGCTGCGTGATGCGTTTGTGGCGATCGTAAGCCACGCTTACAAGGGTGAGACAGGAAGCGGTGGATACGTACATGGTAATGAATCGGAGGAACTTACAGGCCAAATCACTGGAAAAGGTGTGGTGGAAACGGATGTCTGTGATCTCTGTTGGCATGGCAACGATGCACATGACTAGGTCTAAACAAGCAAGGCTTACGATAAGCACGTTCTGTGTGGCAGATTTGAACCTGAAACCGTACACATAGACAACCAGGCAGTTGCCAGGAACTCCGATGACCATCAGAAGTGCTACGAAGACCATAGCTGGTATCATGTTGCGAGCAAAGATTTCGTTCTGGGCCCACAAGTCTTGCGATGTGTATATCGGAAGCAGTGAAATTGTGCTATTAGGTGTGGAAGGAGGAGACGCGAGGAAAGATGCGTTGTCTTGACCTTCACTTGTCTGTGGCCAAATTGCAGTCAGATTGGAGCCGATGACATCATTGACTTGATTGCCTGACCACTCGTTGTTAAAAGTTGATATGCCGAGGGCAGACGAAATGTTCATGGTTTTCCACGAAGCTGGCGCCGCGTTAGAAATTCCAGAGAGGGATATAGTTGTAGTTGTTCCGTCCATTTTGCTCGATGACTATCTCACATTACTTACATGTACACAAACTACTGGTCAGTAGAAGGTGGTCAATGTAATAGGTAATGTGAGGTCAAGATGTCATTCGTGTGCTGTCCTGCATCTTGCCGTTAAGGCTTTCTTCGTTGAGCTAACGGTGTTTGAAGTCATCATGGCGTAATTATAATCTTAAAATCGAATACAGGAATTTGCACCTTAAGCCATACGTTCTAAGTCGTGAAATTGTCACTGTCATTCCACAATGCAGAAAGGACTGGACGATAGCTGACAGACAATGTTTGTGATGACATCTTAGACGCAGAGAGCTTTGATAGTTGTTGATGGTCATGAAGTCATTCTGTAAAAAGAAATAACAAAATGAAGTTAAATCAACATTATGAACAATAAAGTAAATGAAAGAGGAATGAGAGTAAATGCAAAAAACCAAAACAATGCTAGTGACTAAGGAAGCTAAAACACAAAATCTTAAATTGGGCAGGAGAATTTAGAACAAGTTCACAGCTACAATTACATAGGAGTGATGATTAACTAAGAGGAAAACTAAGAGAAGAAATCATCCATGAAATCCAAAAGGCAAGTGCAATATATAACCATCTAGGATAGGCATTTGTAGGTAAACAAGAATTGTCAACAAAAACCAAAATGGCAGTATACAACAAAATTTATTGTCCTACTATCCTCTATTGCAGCGAAACCTGGACCTTAGACATAAGAGAATACAATAGAATACAGGCAGCTGAAATGAAATGTCTAAGAAGAGTAGTAGGGAAAATTAAAAGAGACAAAATCAGAAACTGAACAATAAGAAATCAAACCAAAGCAGATGGCATAAAAACTAAGATAGAAATAGATCAACTGAGATGGTTTGGGCATGTAAACAGAATGAATGACAATAGAATAGCTAAATCAGTATACAGTGCTAAAGCCCAAGCTAAAAATCCAAACGGCAGACCTCGGAGAAAGAGGAGAAGATATAAGAGAGACAATGAAGCATAGACATTTTAATTTTTTTATGGAAGGAAACATAAAATGCCAGGACAGGGCATTCTGGAGAAAGATCATCTCGGACATCTGAACCTATACACCGAAAGGTAGAAAGAAAGAAAGAAAAGAATTAACTACTGCCTAATCACGAGACCAAATTCCATCGCTGTCTTAAAAATAAAGTCCTACAACTTTGTATATATCTGTGTCCTTCAGATTGCCTCAATATATGACAATTTATAATTCAAACATTTCTGTTGTAGTAAAATAGAGGAACTTTGAAATATTACATGAAATAATAATCTATGATTTTAGAAACTCAGAGAGGGTATTATTTATTTGTTTGCTTATGTTTATGGAGTATAAACTAAAGAATGATTGAATGAATGAATGAATGAATCAATCAATTAATGAATCGATCAAGCAATCGTACTTGTATATATCATCTATCCATCTAAGTATCGTTCTATCTATCTATCTATCTATCTATCTATCTATCTATCTATCTATCTATCTATCTATCTATCTATCTATCTATCTATCTATCTATCTATCTATATGTCTATCTATCTATATCTATCTATCTATCTATCTATCATCTATCTATCTATCTATCTATCTATCTATCTATCTATCTATCTATCTATCTATCTATCTATCTATCTATCTATCTATCTATCTATCTATCTATATAACTATCTATCTATCTATCTATCCATCTACTCTGCCAAATGTATCTATTCATCCATCTATCTATCTACCTATCTATCTATCTATCTATCTATCTATCTATCTATCTATCTATCTATCTATCTATCTATCTATCTATCTATCCATCTATCTATCTATCTATCTATCTATCTATCTATTTATCTATCTATCTATCTATCTATTTATCTATCTATCTATCTATCTATCTATCTATCTATCTATCTATCTATCTATCTATCTATCTATCTATCTATCTATCTATCTATCTATCCTATCCATTTATCTATCTATCTATCTATCTATCTATCTATCTATCTATCTATCTATCTATCTATCTATCTATCTATCTATCTATCTATCTATCTATCTATCTATCTATCTATCTATCTATCTATCTATCTATTATCTATTTATCTATCGATCTATGTATCTATCTACATATCTATATATATATATATATCCATCCATCAATCTGTCTATCTATTTCTCTGTCTCTCTCTCTCTCTCTCTCTCTCTCTCTCTCTCTCTCTCTCTCTCTCTCTCTCTCTCTCTCTCTCTCTCTCTCTCTCTCTCTCTCTCTCTCTCTCTCTCTATCTCTCTCTCTCTATCTATCTATATATATATATATATCTATCAATATATCTATCTATATCTATCTATCTATCTATCTATCTATATATCTATATATCTATCTATCCTATCTATCCATATATATATCTATATATCTATATATATATCTATCTATATATCTATATATATCTATCTATCTATCTATGTCTATCCTGTATATATATATATATCCTCTATATATCTATCTCTATATCTATATATATCTATATATATATATATATATATATATCCATCTGCTTACCAATCTATCTATCTATTTATTTATATATCTGTCTATCTATACATCCGTCTGTCTGTCTGCCTGTCTGGTTGTCTATCAACTTACCAATCTATCATCCATGCTAATGTTATTGTATGTCCCTCACGTTTTTCTTTTGTCCTTAAATCATTGCACAGGTATCCCTTTCCAACGATTTACACTCCATATATTTTAAAATCTTCATTTAAATAAAAAATAACAACCTGCAAACTACTAACACAGCAAGCGTTGATTAACTAATCAATTGACTTTGAACAGGATGACACGGGCAGAGGTAATGACCGTAGTGACAATCAGGTGCGTTTGAATGGACACACAAGCTTGAAGATAAAGCTTTTCCCCCTGCTCTTTCTTTGCTGCAAGCATGACCAAACTTTTAATCGTGAAACAACAACACCGTTAATGAGTCGTATCTTTTGACACATCCATGAAAAAAATGCAGGTTAAAAATGAACACAGTTCATTATTGAAATTCCTTATTTGTCAACGCTAATGTTAAACATAACATCGCTTGAGTCGAACCAGTTGTACCTCTTTGTTGGTTTGTTTGTTTGTTTTCATTTTTCGTGTTACGTTTAGACATGCTTTTTGGATTTATGGAGAATTTTAAAATGTACCTGGTCATATTTATAATTTAAAGCATGCCTCATGATCCCCTTATTTGGCACTGTAAATTTCGTCTATCTATTTAAATGTTCATCTGTGTTTCTATTTATATATATATATATTTCTATATATCTATTTATATATCCATCCATTCGTCAAACCTTCCATCCACCCATCCATCTATTCATCTATCTATCTATCAATATATCTATCTATCAATATATCTATCTATCTATCTATCTATCTATCTATCTATCTATCTATCTATCTATCAATCTATCTATCTATCAATCTATCTATCTATATATATATATCTACCTACCTATCTAACTATCCACCTATCTATCTATCAATCTATCTATCTATCTATCAATATATCTATCTATCCATCCATCCATCCTTCCATCCATCTATCAATCTATCTTTTTATCTTTATATACATCTGTCTATCTATCTGTCTGTCTGTCTGGACTGAGACGGAATAAATACATTTCTTCTGACAGGATTTGCATTTTCCATTTCGACGAAATGTCATCGCAAGTGAATTATTTCGACGTGTTGTCTGGTTTCGAGATCCGTTGACCTGGCCAGGCGGTTCGCAATAATAAGTAGATGAGCCTTCATGTTGACACGGTCTTGTTATTTGGGCGAAAATAATCCCTTTACCTGTTTCCCACCTACGCGGGGATGAAAAGAAATCGAGGCAGAAAAGGAGGCAATAAAGGAACGCTCTAAGAAGTGAATAAGGGAACACAACGCATACCACGGAGAAGGATGTGTAAAAAAAAAGAAAAAAAAAAGAAAAGGAAGGGAAGGAGAAAAAGAAGAAGAGGAGGAGAATAACAAGGACGAGGAAAAGAAAAAAATAAGGAGAAGAAAAAGAGAAAGGAGAAAAAGAAT
>JAXRKP010002152.1:5000-7500 GCA_037039925.1 Doris montereyensis | reverse complement strand
CCAGCTAAGGCTATGCCTTGAACTTTTGCCCAATTGAGACCTCAGTGTTGTTGTTTTTTTTCGGTTTATTTTTTTTTTGCCACTTACTTTCATCAGCTTTGAAGATATTTACTAGGCAGTAGTTTCCTTACTGTTCGCCTTTGCTTATGTATCGTGCTGATGAATCTAAAAGGCAAAGAAACACACAAACACGTTCACACACGCGCTCACGCGCTATCACAAACACACACTCACAAACAGGCACATACACTTACACACCCACTCATGTAGATAAAGACTCACTCTCTCCTACCCTCTCCTACACACCCATCCACACACACACTAAACACACACACACACACACACATACCATAGGCGCACTCACACATCGTCACAAACACACACTGTTTACTTGGCTGTTTACAGGGCAGTCTGGTCAATGTTTATAACTCCTACCAAAATCCAGAGATCTTCTTAGTTGTGGATGTGGGAAAATAAAAAAATTAAACATAACAAAATGTCTCTGTCTCTGTCTGTCTGCTTGTCTGCTTGTCTGTCTGTCTACCTGCGTCTCTGTCTCTGTTTCTGTCTCACCCTGTCTGTCTCTGTATATGTGGCAGTCTCTGTCTGTCTGTCTGTCTGTCTGTCTGCCTTTCTCTCTCTGTCTCTTTCTCTCTCTCTCTCTCTCTCTCTCTCTCTCTCTCTCTCTCTCTCTCTCTCTCTCTCTCTCTCTCTCTCTCTCTCTCTCTCTCTCTCTCTCTCTCTCCCCCTCACACACACACATACACACACACACGCACGCACACATTGCTTCCTTTGTACACGTTTGTTTATTTGTTGTATGTTTCCAAGGCGTAGAGATTGTGCGTCAGCAAGGCCTTGATTAACATTCCAAGATGAAAGCATTACTGTAATATTATGTTTACAGCACATCAGATATGAGGGTCATTACTGCAATGTCACAATGTCAACTCATCTATTTCTGTTGCTGCTGCCACTGCTGCTGCTGCTGCTGCTGCTGCTGCTGCTGCTGCTGCTGCTGCTGCTGCTGCTGCTGCTGCTGCTGCTGCTGCTGCTGCTGCTGCAGCAGCAGCTGCTGCTGCTGCTGCTGCTGTTGCTGCTGCTGCTGCTGCTGTGCTGCTGCTGCTGCTGTCACTGCTGCTGCTGCTGCTGCTGCTGCTGCTGCTGCTGCTGCTGCTGCTGCTGCTGCTGCTGCTGCTGCTGCTGCTGCTGCTGCTGCTGCTGCTGCTCTGCTCTGCTGCTGCTACTGCTGCTGCTGCTGCTGCTGCTGCTACTACTGCTACTACTACTCTGCTGCTGCTGCTGCTGCTACTGCTGCTGCTGCTGCTGCTGCTGCTGCTGCTGCTGCTGCTGCTGCTGCTGCTGCTGCTGCTGCTGCTACTACTGCTGCTATTGATAATCTCTTGTTATATTGCTATAAAGGGCGTGGAATTCGATCATGTTGTATTGCTGAATCAGATTTTGTATGCGGTAACCCTACAGCAATCCATTTTGCATACACGCTTCAATTAAGACTAAGAGCTGCACGCGTCTATACTTTTTCATTGATTTGAAGGGTTTAAAATATATTAGTTTCTTTTGTCAGCCGTACTTATGAACAAAAAGAAATGGCATGATTTTGTATTTACAAACCGGAAACGAACTATGTACGTGCGTGGCATATTTTGTTACTGGGACGAGGCAAAAAAGGTTATCAGGTTATTTTTTCACATTAATTGACTTTTGAAATGTAACCAATTGAAGACGTACTTGCAAAAACATGTTGCATTTTGGCGAAGTCAAGACAACTGTTGTTACATTTTGAGGGGGTAAGTCACGTTGTAAAATTCGGTGACATGAACAAATCGTGCATTATGACGAATCATGCATTTCGGCGGCGTGCAATTTGGCGGACTACTGTATATATATATATATATATATATATATATATATATATATATATATATATATATATATATATATATATATATATATATATATATATATATATATATATATATATATATATATATCTATATATATATATATATATATATATATATATATATATCTATATATATATATATATATATATATATATATATATATATATATATATATATATATATATATATATATATATATATATATATATATATATATATATATATAAATCTAGAACAACAAACTACCAGAAACGCAAAAGAAGTATTCTTGACAATTATACAAAAGGACCAAATAGATTGCCGAGTTCAAGCGTTTCGTAAGTGTCAGCAGAATCCTGATGTAGACTAAGATCTAGACCTAGATTTAGAACCAGAGGAGGGCGTTTCAGCTAGTAATAATAATAATACTGATAATCCATGTATAATTGACGTAGAACTGGAGCATGTAACGCTCAATCAGATTTTAATGGGGCAACCGAAATTCTTGAAAATGTTCCTACTCGCTCAAGATTAGGTGTAGACGTGCATGGGCTGATTACTTTTCGTTTCACGTATAAGTCGTACCTATGAACAAA
>JAXRKP010002151.1:65000-67160 GCA_037039925.1 Doris montereyensis | reverse complement strand
CTTTGTATCCTTTTATCTATCTATCTACATATCTATCTATCTATATATATATCTATCTATAAATCTATCTTTCTATCTATCTATCTATCTATCTATCTATATCTATCTATCTATTTATCTATCTATCTATCTATCTATCTATCTATCTATCTATCTATCTATCTATCTATCTATTAACAGAGTTTTGTGGGATCTGCACACGGGACCTCTTTTTATCGTCCGTCTCCGAAGTGTGGATTCACCTACCTAGTCAGGGGGGAGGGGAGGGTAGATTTTTACTCCAAAAAAAACTCAAGAACATTTTTTAACCGTTGGCAGGGCTTGCACTAACAACCTTTGTGTTGAGAGGCCGATACCTTGCCTGTGTATTATCAAGGTCCCCCGATCATAGAAGAAGAAATAAACGCTGTTTTTGAAGGAGAGATATTGCGAAGAGATTGGTTGCACTGTCTCTTCTTGGTGAAGCGATGGGTGCCGATGCAGCATTCGCAGGTTCGATTCTATGAAAGGCCAAGGGTTTTTTTTGTCTGTTCCTTTGTATGTATCTCACGGAGCTTTAATATTGTTTCCCTCTCTCTCTGAATGCTTTTATATATATATATATATATATATATATATATATATATATATATATATATATATATATATATATATATATATATATATATATATATATATATATATATATCAACGTAGAATCCAAATCTACAAAAGCCTTGACATTCAATTCTGATATACAATAGCAGAACTTGAAATAAACCTAGAAAGCCATCATTCCCACAGAAAACATGAGAAAGACCACAGGCGTCCATTGACCTAAAACAATCAGTAACAACAATTTATACGACCGCTACCGAATTAGGCCTATTAGTCAAAGGGTCAAGCAACAGCGGTGGAGATTATTTTCGGACACATCCTCAGGAGAGATGAGAAAATACCAGTTCAAACAGCAATGGATGCGTTGTACTTTAGCGAGGGGCCGAAATACAGAGGAAGTACACGGACATCATTGACAACGACACTCAATCCCGACTTACAAAACTACACACAATAATATACTGACACCCAGCCTCAGAAACGATACAATAATAATATACCAACGCTAAAAAATAGAAAGAGACCTACATGCTGCGATAACTATAATATTGCATTTGAAACAGAGGAGTTAAGTTTGTTCTTGCTTCTTGTCGTGCTTTATTTTGTTTCCGTTCTTCAATAGAATACCTGTTTAAAAGAACGTTCCCAGACAGCGTCTAAAACAGACAAAGAAGTCCAAGTATGTGCAAGTGGTGTGCGTGTTCGGAAGTTGTGTTTGATGTGCTGAAAACATAAGGAGTCCTTTCACAGAGCACAATGGACTTCTTGTCAGTGCAAAACACAAATAGGGACCTATACCGTTCACATAAAGACTTACTTACCTACTTACTTACCTTACTTACTTACTTACTTACTTACTTACTTACTTACTTACTTTGTTACTTACTTACTTACTTGCTTACTTACTTATGTTACATTTATTTCTTATTTATTACTACATATTACTTAACTTACTTTTACTTATGTACTGCACTTACTCACTTACCTACTTGCTTACATATTACTTACTTACTTACCTACTTGCTTACTTATTACATACATTACTTACTTACTTACTTATGTACATATTACTTACTTACTTACTTACTTACCTACTTGCTTACTTACCTACTTGCTTACTTGCTTACTTACTTCTGTACCTACTTACTTACTTATTTACTTACCTACTATTTGCTTACTTACTTACTTACCATATTACTTACTTTACTTACTTACCTACTTGCTTACTTACTTACTTACCTACTTGCTTACTTGCTTACTTACTTACTTACTTACTTCGTACATATTTACTTACACAGGCTTACTTATTTATTTGTTTGGCTACCTGTTGACTTCGGTCCATTGGCTCTGGGATGATTGTCAGGCCATCGCATTCTGCTCTGGGCTATCTCTTCCTTTTTCAGGTATTTGGTGAATGGATCTGTCAGTTGGTTCCTGCATGCATCATTTTCTGGTCTTCACTGTCTGGCCTCCTGGTGCTGCGATGTCGTCATCTCTTGCTTTTCTTATATTTTCTGGTGTGGTGCTGGATTAAAAATGTCCTCAGATTATGTTGAATCAATT
>JAXRKP010002151.1:50000-60000 GCA_037039925.1 Doris montereyensis | reverse complement strand
ATTGCGGCAGTTTATAATGACTTTCTCGAGGGGATTAAAAAGTCCTGCCAAAACCCTTACACCATCATGATGCTGAAGATAGGTCGAACTAAATAAATAGATAAATAAATAAATAGATGAATTATTGAATTAAAAAAATCAATCAATAAATAATCAAATCAATCTAAATTAATTAATGAATAAATAAATGGTTAAACAAATGCGTCAAACCATCAGTCGATCAATCATTAAAATATTCAGTCAAGCAATATAAAACACTGACAACAGATAATTAAGTAACCAGACGAAAGAATCAATAAAGAAAACAATAAACGAAATGAAGAACAAATCTTGATCAAATAAAGCGAAAATTATAATATATATATATATATATATATATATATATATATATATATATATATATATATATATATATATGTAGTATAATAATAAATAAGAGATACCTAAATAGATAAATGAACAAATAAATAATAAATAAATCAGTTAATAAATTAATAGATAAATAAATGAATAAATAATTTTTTAAATGAATTTGAGAAATGAAGAGAGAAAGAAAGAAAGAAAGAAAGAAAGGATTGAATAAATAGATAAATAAATAAATAAATATATTTAGTAAAAGAAACATAAATTAAAAAGCACCCAGAAAGTAGAATGGAAGTATGGGTAAAACGTTACATCAAAAGTCTCCCGTCAAGCCTACTAGGTAAAAGTGACCACGGTGTTTTGCATATATCTCTATATTGATTAACTTGATAATAATAAAAAATATTTTTAAAAAGATCAGTTTCCACGCTGCATTTACTATAGAGGAAATCAGGAGAATTGTAGAAAAGAATAAAAATGAAATTAATTGGAATATACAAACAGATTGTGAATATTGATGAAGACTGTGTACTTCTTAGAACTCAGTTAAAACTTGTTCAACCTAAATACATTCCATCTAAATCATGTTGTCAACAGCCTAGACCTGTATGGAGGACTAGTGATGTAAAGAGACAAGTTAACAAAAAGTATTAATTGTTAAAAAAAAATAAGAAACAGAAATGCAAATAATTATCAAAAATATATTGACATAAGAAACGTAACACAGCGTAAAATTAAAGAGGCCACATCATCTTTTGAAAAGAAAATAACTACGGAAATCCTCCAAAAAATTCCGAAAGGCTTTGGGAAACACGTAAATATCAAATTAAAGATAAAAAGAGGAATATCTGCGCTAAAGAGAGCGAAAGTTAATGTGACAACAAGTGACCGTCAGAAAGCTGAAGCGCTAAATGGTTTTTTCGCTGGTGTTTTTGTAAATCAGGATAAAACGAAATATACCTTTTTTCTGTTAACTTGATAATGATAACAATATATCTGACATCGCCATTTCAGAGAATGAAATATTGACTAGACTAGATTGCTTAATCTGGATGTTGTTAAAAGTATGGGGGCCGTACTGCCTCCATCCATATTTATTGAAAGACGTCGCTAATGATATAAGTTTTCCTCTTTCTATTATTTTCAATAACGTCTTGAAACGGGAATTGTATCAAACGACTGGAAAGAAGCTAATGTATATTTTTAAAATAAAATAGATGCGACGCAGAGAACTATCGTCATATTGATATTATGTATTGTAAAATACTTGAATCGATTTTAAAGAATTCATAATAATTTTTCTGGAATCTTACAATATGTTGTCTGAATGTCAGCACGGCTTTCGCAGTAAATGTTCTTGTATAACCCAACTATTGGAGGTATTGAAAGTTTTCACTAAATATATTGATGCTAAAAATACTATTGATGTTATATTTTTTTGATTCAGTACCCCATGAAAGACTCTCCGTAAAGCTTCTGGCTTTCGGTATGGTTTGTAATAAATTTGATGGATTAATTCTTTCCAATGAAATTGCAGTCGGAGAGATATAGTTAGAAATGAAAGTTATGACTAGAGACCCATTAAAAGTGGTGCTCCTCAACGTAGTGCGATAGGGACTAGCTTCTTTATACTAAATGTAAAGGATCTTCCTAATACAATAAAATTTACTTGTAAAATATTGTAAGACGATGCAAACAATTCTTTCCAGACTAAAAACTGTCAAATACATGCATTGCAAAATGATTTATATTATTTGCTTAAATGGTCTGACAAAGGACAATTGAATTTCAATTTTTCCAAAATGTAAAGTTATGTGTGTTGGTAAAAATAATCCTATGATGTCATGTTTTTTTGACTCCAACAGATCCAGTAACTTGTCTTTTGTAGGGTCAGAAAAGGATCTCGGTGTAATCTTTGATAAGAATCTGAACATATTATTCCTAAATGCATTAATAAGGCAAAATAGAAGGATTAGAATTATCTATATAAGTTTTAAACATGTTCCCTACACTATATAAAACTGTTATTCGACCTATACTGGAATATGAACATTGCATATGGAGCCCTTTATTTAAACGGCAACCTGGTCGTTTGGAAAAAAAGGAGAAAGACGAGCGACAAGGTTATTGAGAGAAATAGAACATAGCTATGTGTCATGTGACGAAAGATTGAAACTCCTTCGATTCCCCTCTCTAAAACACAGAGAAAAAAACTCAGGGAGATCTTATCCCATTGTATAAAATTGCTCATGATATAGATACCATTGATTATAAATCATTTTTCAACTAGTCTCATGTAAACTTTACTCGGGGAGATAGATTCAAAATATATATTACAGGAAGTTTTACTACAGTTAGACATAATTATTATATTATAAGAACAGTCAAAACATGGAACAGTCTAGAGTTTAAAACAAAGCATTCAAGATGTATTAATTATATTAACATTGCCACGATCTATAATTCAACATATTTGTATCATGGACGAATGTGCATTGTTGATATTGATTACCGTGTGTTCATTCATTTTTGAAATTCAATGATTGTATTAAGATGCATGGGGCCATTAAAGGTCAAATGAAATATTGAACCTCTGACACGATATGATACGATATGATACGATATGATACGATATGATACGATATGATACGATATGATACGATATGATACGATATGATACGATAAGTTACAACTACAATATACGTAGATTTTATTTAAAGGACAAGGAAATGTTTTATGCTCTTTGGTAGATGCCTTTGTACTTAACGCATAGCAAACACGTTTTGCGTTATTTTTGTGCTAAAATATTTCCCATAACCGGTGGCTTTATATTCAGGCAACCAATCATAAGACCTCCTGCTCTATACCTTTTAGCAATTTCATCAGTCCATTTTTTGCTGCTGATGTAATAAAGCTTTTTATAGTCATTTATTGAGCTAAAGATTGGTCATCATTTAGCTAGAGTCGTAGTTGAAAACTGATTTTACGTTTGTCATGATAACCAAACAATCGACTTATTGTTCTCATGAACACAATTGTGATTTCAGTTGGCGCTGGATCTGCGAGTTGTGTTTTAGCCAATCGACTGTCAAAGGACGGCAAACACACAGTTCTGTTACTGGAAGGAGGAGATGATGACAGGGATCACTGGCAAATAAATGTTCCTGGCTGGGTTTTCTTTACTTGGAAATCATCTGTCTCCAGACAATACTACACTGAACCCCAAGAATATGAGCTACACGGTTTGAAGAATGGCAGGTCGTTCTGGCCTCGTGGCCACGTCCTTGGAGGTTCCAGCAGTCTGAACATGATGGTGTATGTGCGTGGAAATCGAAACGATTACAACCGATGGGCGAATTACACAGGGGATGAGAGCTGGGATTACAGTCATGTGCTGCCCTATTTCATGAAATCTGAGGAGTTTTAGATGAAAGTCTTGGGGACTCCCCTTATCATAATACTCAAGGGCCGTTACCTGTGTCTCGAGTCAAAAACGTTCCTTTAGCTCATAAAGTGGTCGAGGCTTTTCAATGATGCTTACAATGGTCGGATCAGGGAAGGGATCGGCTACACCCAATATAATATAAAAGGCGGGGAAAGATGGAGTTTGGCAAGATCTTTCCTCCACCCCATTTTAGCTAGAGAGAATCTTGATATTGTAATCAATGCCCAGGTTGGCCGAGTGCTGGTAGAAAACAAGGCAGCTCGTGGTGTTTCCGTGGTGGTAAATGGAAAGGAGATGACAGTGCAAGCCAAGAGGGAAGTCATTCTGTCCGCCGGCTCTTTTAAGCTCTCCCCACATTGTCATGTTGTCTGGAATAGGACCCGCACAGCATTTGAAAGAGATGGGTGTACACAACTTCTGAAGCCAAAAAAATCGAATTGGCCTGATTTACAGATTCAATTAATGCTAGCACCAAAGACTGTTGATGTAGTGGACATTCTGAATGCAAACGTGTCAGGGAGTGAGTAGAAGAATGTATATGGATGGACATGTTTTCCAACTTTGCTTCGTCCCAACAGTGTAGGCAACATCTCTTTACGGACCAAAAATGTTCTCGACAACGTTGTCATCCATGCTAACTATTTGGACCACCCAGACGACCTTCGGCTTCTATTGCGAGGTGTACAAGAATGCAAGCGGGCAGCAGTTTGGAGTCCAGTCCCTCCAAGTTTGTGGTCTAACAAAGGGACAAACTTCAACCGTCACAGCTACCCTTTGGTGGCGTTGTCATTTCTTGATTTTATCATTTTATTTTCACAACGCAATCCGTATGGCTGTGTGTTGGTCCATTCTCAAGTAATATTATGTGAGTGAATTGTAGTTATACACTGGACTGTCCAGCATGATTTGCTATGATATCTTCAACAATAGTGCCCTGCTGGTATGTATGCTAGTAGTAGTACTAGAATGTTTTCGTCAGTCAAGGAAGACACTGGCAAACTGTGTGTTCTGACATAATGTTGGTCCTAAAGAATGTCAGTGAGATGTAGGCTAGTAACTGGAATCAATGGTAATAATGTCAGTGAGATGTAGGCTAGTAACTGGAATCAATGGTAAGAATGTCAGTGAGATGTAGGCTAGTAACTGGAATCAATGGTACGAATATCAGTGAGATGTAGTGGCTAGTAACTGGAATCAATGGTAAGAATATCAGTGAGATGTAGGCTAGTAACTGGAATCAATGGTAAGAATGTCAGTGAGATGTAGGCTAGTAACTGGAATCAATGGTAAGAATATCAGTGAGATGTAGGCTAGTAACTGGAATCAATGGTAAGAATATCAGTGAGATGTAGGCTAGTAACTGGAATCAATGGTAAGAATGTCAGTGAGATGTAGGCTAATAACTGGAATCAATGGTAAGAATATCAGTGAGATGTAGGCTAGTAACTGGAATCAATGGTAAGAATATCAGTGAGATGTAGGCTAGTAACTGGAATCAATGGTAAGAATGTCAGTGAGATGTAGGCTAGTAACTAGAATCAATGGTAAGAATGTCAGTGAGATGTAGGCTGGTAACTGGAATCAATGGTAAGAATGTCAGTGAGATGTAGGCTAGTTACTGGAATCAATGGTTAAGTCTGAATGTCAGTGAGATGTAGGCTTAAGAGACAGAGACAGATAACTGGAATCAATGGTAAGAATGTCATTTATCTTTATATATATTTCTCCTAGTGAGATGTAGGCTTTTAGATGTACTGACGAATCAATGGTTCAAGTCTTTTGACTTACATTTGATTCCGATGTTTAGAAGACTATGAATACATACATGACTGAGTTACATTTGATTCGATGTTAAGCACCGACTGTCTGTTGAAAGATTCAAAAATAATAAATTGGAAATTGCATTAAAGACCATGAATACATTGACATTACATTTGATTCCGATGTTTAGAAGACCATGAATACATACATGACTATGTTAAGTCTTTAAACATATATAGAAGACCATGAATACAAACATTTGTTGACGGTTACATTTGATTCCGATGTTTAGAAGACCATGAATACAAAGATGACTGTCTGTTGAATTTGATTCCGATGTTTAAAGACCATGAATACATGATAACATTTGAGATATGAATACATTGACTGTCTTTGGATTTATTCCGATGTTAGAAGACCATGAATACATTGACTGTCTGTTGACGAATTTGATTCCTATTAAGAAGACCATTTACAAACATGACTGTCTTTTGACGATTACATTTGATTCCGATGTTTAGAAGACCATTACAAACATGACTGTCTTTGACGGTTACATTTGAATGTTTAGAAGACCATATATGACTGTCTGTTGATTACATTTGATATTTTAGAAGACCATGAATACAACGATGACTGTCTGTTAACGGTTAATTTGATTCCGATGTTTAAAGACCATGAATACAAACATGACTGTCTGTTGACGATTACATTTGATTCCGATGTTTAGAAGACCATGAATACAAACATGACTCTTTTGACGGTTACATTTGATTCCGATGTTATTACATAATGACTGACGGTTACATTTGATTCCGAATTACAAACATGACTGTCTGTTGACGGTTACATTTGATTCCGATTTTTAGAAGACCATGAATACAAAGATGACTGTCTGTTGACGGTTACATTTGATTCCGATGTTTAGAAGACCATGAATACAAACATGACTGTCTTTTGACGGTTACATTTGATTCCGATGTTTAGAAGACCATGAATACATACATGACTGTCTTTTGACGGTTACATTTGATTCCGATGTTAAGAAGACCATGAATACATACATGACTGTCTGTTGACGGTTACATTTGATTCCGATGTTTAGAAGACCATGAATACAAACATGACTGTCTGTTGACGGTTACATTTGATTCCGATGTTTAGAAGACCATGAATACAAAGATGACTGTCTGTTGACGGTTACATTTGATTCCGATGTTTAGAAGACCATGAATACATACATGACTGTCTTTTGACGGTTACATTTGATTCCGATGTTTAGAAGACCATGAATACATACATGACTTTCTTTTAAGAAGACGGTTACATTTGATTCCGATGTTTAATATGAATACAAACATGACTGTCTGTTGACGGTTACATTTGATTCCGATGTTTAGAAGACCATGAATACAAAGATGACTGTCTGTTGACGGTTACATTTGATTCCGATGTTTAGAAGACCATTTACATCACTGTCTTTTGACGGTTACATTTGATTCCGATGTTTAGAAGACCATGAATACAAACATGACTGTCTTTTGACGGTTACATTTGATTCCGATGTTTAGAAGACCATGAATACAAACATGTGCCTAATTGATAAATCGCGGCAATGAATACATGCTCTCTTTCTGTTAGTATTCCAGAATATTAATCATAAAAAACGCAAAATTATTTGAAATCATGATAATTATTGTTTGTGTTTGATGATGTGTAGAAGACCATGTATGTGTGTGTGTGTGGTGTTTCTATCCAGAATATTAATCAAAAAAACGCAAAATTATTTGAAATCATGATAATTATTGTTTGTGTTTTGTGTGTATGTGTGTGTGTGTGGTGTTTCTATCCCATTGTCAAAATTACTGACCAGTTACTTGCTCTTTTTTAATATGACTACGATAGTTGAGTGTATCGGTTATTTGCTCTTTCTAAACATAACTACGATATTTAAGTGTATCGGTTATTTGTCAAACATAACTACGATATTTAAGTGTATCGGTTATTTGCTCTTTTTAAATATAACTACGATATTTGAGTGTATCGGTTACTTGCTGTTTTTAAATATAACTACGATATTTGAGTGTATCGGTTATTTGCTCTTTCTAAACATAACTACGATATTTGAGTGTATCGGTTACTTGCTCTTTTAAACATAACTACGATATTTGAGTGTATCGGTTACTTGCTCTTTCTAAATATAACTACGATATTTGAGTGTATCGGTTACTTGCTCTTTTTAAATATAACTACGATATTTGAGTGTATCGGTTACTTGCTCTTTCTAAATATAACTACGATATTTGAGTGTATCGGTTACTTGCTCTTTCTAAATATAACTACGATATTTGAGTGTATCGGTTACTTGCTCTTTTTAAATATAACTACGATATTTGAGTGTATCGGTTACTTGCTCTTTTTAAATATAACTACGATATTTGAGTGTATCGGTTACTTGCTCTTTCTATACATAACTACGATATTTGAGTGTATGAATTGCAATTTTAAGATGAAAGACAGTTGTATGAAACAGTACCCCATGCAACTGGTAGCTGTCATTATCTCAAATACTATTATTATTATTAATAATAATGATAATAATAATAATAATAATAATAATAATAATAATAATAATAATAATAATAATAATAATAATAATAATAATAATAATAATAATAATAATATAATAATAATAATAATAATAATAATTATAATAATAATAATAATAATTTATAATAATAATAATAATAATAATAATAATAATAATAATAATAATAATAATAATAATAATAATAATAATTAATAATAATAATAATAATAATAATAATAATAATAATAATAATATAATGAGTAAATTAAATACTGATTACTGCATTTTTTAAAATTGCATTCATTGTTTTAACAGACCCAAAGCTAAGATCATAACATTCCTAAACTACATTGCAGGGATAATTCCCTTGTTACAGAATGCATTTGAACGCCTTTGTTTTCAGCAAACTGTAAAAAAAAAACTCTTTTTTCTGGCATAACTTTAGTGTCATTAAAAACCAACATTTTGATAGGATCGCAATTATAAAGTGAAAAAGGTTTAAAACACTTCGCACGACAATTACAATTAGTAAACCTATTGCTTTGGTTTGTCTTCTCTGAACAAATCTCAAAACTATTGCTTGTGTTTTGTCTTCTCTGAACAACTCTCAAAACTATTGCTTTAATTAATGTGGTTTGACCTGTGACCTGTTTGTTTGTATTATAATTTTAGTCTCTGGACTACTCCTTAGTGTGTTTTATCATCTGAACCTGGACTTGTTTTTATGGGGATGATTCATGGAGTTTTGGAAGCCTAAGCATTGTCTAGTAAGTGCTGGCTTTTAACTTTAAGCTCTACATTTTATGTTACACAGAAGATCAGCTGAACAGCAGCAACAAAAGTTGGAACAGTACATCAATATTCAAGCCAAGACTGTTTCCCATACGTGAGTTCAAATAAATGTTTAATCTAGGAATGCATTTTATGAGATGGCTTTCCTATCTGATATGTTCTATTATTAGCTCAATTGTATCAAATACGTGTATTAAAACTATACAAAGTCTGAGCATCACCTAATAAGTACTGGCTTTCAAAGCAGCTAAATAACAACAACAAAATTGGAACAGTATATTAATATTCAAACCAAGACTGTTTCGTATCAGTGAGTTCAATTAAAGTATTGAGTAAATTATAAGTAAATAGTAAATAGCAAGTAAATAGCAAGTAAATATTAAGTAAATAGCTAATTGGTATATTGTAAATATTGTCCTTCCAATGGTTGACAATTATATTAAATCACAACCATTCAATTGGATCATCTAGTGTTCCGTGTGTTTCAATGACGTCATTTTGGTGACAGAGCAGGATAACTAGCTGTGTGTGTGTGTGTGTGTGTGTGTGTGTGTTTATGTGTCTGTGTGTATGCTAAAATTTGTGTGGTGTTGAATGCAAAGCAAAACTTTTAATTTCTTGTCACACGTCATCTTGCAGCAATGGGTAAGAACCTCAGCGTATCAATCCAACAGAATGTCAAACTCCAGGCTACTTTGAACTTTAACTATTATTATATCTGTCTTCTGTGTATGTCTGCGTGTGTGTGTGTGTGTGTGTGTGTGTGTGTTGTGCGTGTGTGTTGTGTTTTAGTTACATTATCATCACCGCTATTTTGAACATTATTCAGTGCAATGACTACGTTTACATGTATTAGAAAAATGTTAATTCTTTGTTGTTATGTTATACATGTTTTGATCTCGTAATGTTTAAATGTGTGTAAGTTGTTTGTGTGTGAAGAATAATTTGTTTATGGTAGGGGTGTGTTGTATTTCATATTATTATATTGAAGGTATTGTAACACCAAAACAATGAGCCACTTTTGGACAATACAATTGTATATTATCTTA
>JAXRKP010002151.1:10000-42500 GCA_037039925.1 Doris montereyensis | reverse complement strand
ATTTTTTCGAGTAAAATCTACCCCTACACCCATCAGAGACAGACGATAAAAAAGAGGTCCCGTGTGCCGATCACAGCAGTCTGTGCACGTTAAAGATCCTTATTATTGTTTACAGGGAAGTCTGGGGAAAATTTAAAATCGTACTCCAACCCCCGATCTCACCTTATTTGTGGATGTGGGTAAATCAAATCAAATGTAGAAGCTGGGATATCTTAATCTTCGGGTGGATGGGCCTTAAAAATCTTTGCAATTATCATTGTGTGTGTATTATTTCGTTTAAAAAACTCCCAGTTATTTCTCTTTGCGGCCAACGGACGCATCTTGAGCTCCTTTCTTTGGGTCTTTCTTTGGGTCTTTTTTTGGTCTTTCTTTGGGGGCTTTTTGGGGTCTTTCTTTGGGTCATTTTAGGTTTTCTTTGGGTCTTTTTTGGGTCTTTCTTTGGGCCTTTTTTTGAGTCTTTCTTTGGGTCTTTTGGGGGTCTTTCTTTGGGTCTTTGGGGTCTTTCTTTGGGGTCTTTTTTTGGGTTTTTCTTTGGGTCTTTCTTTGGGTCTTTCTTTGGGTCTTTTTTTGGGTCTTCCTTTGGATCTTTTTGGGTCTGTCTTTGGGTCTTTCTTTGAGTCTTTTTTGTGGTCTTTTTCTTTGGGTCTTTTGGGGTCTTTTGGGGGGTTTTCTTTGGGTCTTTTGGGTCTTTCTATGGGTCTTTCTTTGGGTTTTGTTTGGGTCTTTCTTTGGGTTTTCTTTGAATTTTTCTTTGGGTCTTTCTTTGGGTCTTTCTTTGGGTCTTTTTTGGTCTTTCTTGGGTCTTTCTTTGGGTCTTTTTGGTCTTTGGGTCTTTTTTTTGGTCTTTCCTTGGGTCTTTTTTGGGTCTGGTCTTTCCTTGGGTCTTTCTTTGGGTCTTTCTTTGGGTTTTCTCTTGCCTTTCTTTCCTTTGCCTTTCTTTGGTCTTTCTTTG
Source organism: Doris montereyensis (assembly GCA_037039925.1). NCBI lineage: Eukaryota > Metazoa > Mollusca > Gastropoda > Nudibranchia > Dorididae > Doris > Doris montereyensis. The sequence goes on along the minus strand of JAXRKP010002151.1, from coordinate 41,548 downwards.
GGTCTTTCTTTGGGTTTTTCTTTGGGTCTTTCTTTGGGTCTTTCTTTGGGTCTTTCTTTGGGTTTTTCTTTGGATTTTTCTTTGGGTGTTTCATTGGGTCTTTCTTTGGGTCTTTTTGTTTGTCTTTCTTTGGGTCTTTCTTTGGGTTTTTCTTTGGGTCTTCCTTTGGGTCTTTCTTTGAGTCTTTCTTTGGGTCTTTCTTTAGGTCTTTTTGGGTCTTTCTTTGGGTCTTTTTTTGGGTCTTTTTTTGGTCTTTCTTTGGGTCTTTTTTGGGTCTTTCTTTCGGTCTTTCTTTGGGTATTTCTTTCATTATGCGCTTGATCGTTGTTTTTGTTTTTGGGTTTTGTTTTTTTGGGGGGAGTGGGGTCGTATTTTATTTTGTTTCGTTTTTGTATTGTGTTTTAATATGACATTATAAACCCATATCATTGCTTTTGTTTTTTTGCTTATTTTTTGTAATTGTCTCTTTTTTGTTGTTGACTTTTTGTTTGTTTGTTGTTGTAACATTTATCAAATTCTCTAACGTAAAAGTAGCACCCACCCCACCTCACACCATTCCCACCAGCGCCAACCCTTAGCGCTCTTTCTCATTAATTCTTCCACAAAAATATATCGTGGCTGCCTAGTTCAATTTGCCCTCACTTTGTCCTCGCACATCAAGCCTGTCAGCATTTATACACTGAACGGGTTGTTTTTGGCGCAGGGAAAGAGGAATAGTGCGATTAAAACTAAACCTTGATAAAGATCCAAAGTGATTATCTGTTTCCGTGACGTTTCCATGGCAACCTAGATCAGCCGCTTCACATTATTTGCTTTCATGTAGGCATGGGTCACAACTTGGGTTTTGTATTTCCATACTTCCTGGTGAATCATATTTCATTTACCATTTCCCATGTCTTCCTTATCTCCCTCAGGCTTCCTTTATTGTACCAGATTCTTTCTTCTTATGATGCTCATTTAAATTATCTGTTGATTCATCTGTTTGTCTTTTTGTATGTCTGCCTGTCTGTCTGTCTGTCTGTCTATCTATCTATCTATCTATCTATCTATCTATCTATCTATCTATCTATCTATCTATCTATCTATCTATCTCTCTCTCTCTCTGTTTCTCTCTCTCTCTCTCTCTCTCTCTCTCTCTCTCTCTCTCCTCTCTCTCTCTCTCTCTCTCTCTCTCATCTCTCTCTCTCTCTCTCTCTCTCTCTCTCTCTCTCTCTCTGTTCTCCTCTCTCTCTCTGTCTCTGTCTCTCTCTCTCTCTCTCTCTCTCTCTCTCTCTCTCTCTCTCTCTCTCTCTCTCTCTCTCTCTCTCTCTCTCTCTCTCTCTCTCTCTCTCTCTCTCTCTCTCTCTCTCTCTCTGTTCTCTCTCTCTCTCTCTCTCTCTCTCTCTCTCTCTCTCTCTCTCTCTCTCTCTCTCTCTCTCTCTCTCTCTCTCTCTCTCTCTCTCTCTCTCTCTCTCTCTCTTCTCTCTCTCTCTCTCTCTCTCTCTCTCTCTCTCTCTGTTTCTCTCTCTCTCTCTCTGTTTCTCTCTCTCTCTCTCTTCTCTCTCCTCTCTCTCTCTCTCTCTCTCTCTCTCTCTCTCTCTCTCTCTCTCTCTCTCTCCTCTTCTCTCTCTCTCCTCTCTTCTCTCTCTCTCTCTCTTTCTCTTTCTCTATCTATCTATCTATCTATCTATCTATCTATCTATCTATCTATCTATCTATCTATCTATCTATCTATCTATCTATCTATCTATCTATCTATCTATCTATCTATCTGTCTCTCTGTGGTACTTAATTAACATATTTAAATATGACAACTGGGCAATGTGTGTATCTATGTGTATATCTATACATAATATGTAATATAGAACTACGTATTTATTGTTAACTGTCTAGATAGATATGATAATGTATAACTATATATTGTTGGTGACTTATGCCCATGAGGGGTAACAAGGCATGATGATGATGATGATAATGATGATGGTGATGATGATGATAATGATGATGGTGATGATGATGATGATGATCATGATGATGATAACACTGATGATGATGGCTGTGTTGTGACAATTATTGTTCTAGGAAACACAATAAGAGGCAAGTCGAAGGAAATGCATGGTAAGGCTAAGCATCCAATCACCTTCAGAATAGATCAAATATCGCAACGCGAACAGGTAATTTACTAAAACATGAAACTTTGAGAATACATTGTGCATTTAACTATCATTGTTATTCATAACATGCGAATCATGTTATTGTATCTCTGAATTTATCCAGCATATAGTGATAAGTGACACTTGTAGAAGATGTTTAACATGTCGTTATCATGTTTTCAAAGTGATTCATTATTGATGCATAAAACGATATGATGTTTGCTTCGCTTCATGTACGATATGGCTTATCGTTGTGGTACAACAATGCCACCTTTTAGCAACTGTAATTTGGAGGACCAGTTATTTTCAGCAGTGTTTTCTGGTCACACAGGTAGAGACATGGCTTGCCTGACGTTTTCTGTCAGCATCCTGGTGGCTTTCATCAGCTACTTGATACTGAAGTCAACCATTCTCTGGATACCGTCTCTTCTCAAGCTGGAACCAAACTTGACTTATGACTACATCATGGGTAACACATTTAGATTATGGGTGGTGTATAATAATATGTTATTATATTCCACTATCTACAGTTAAGCTCTATGCATTTCTTTTCCTTTATGACAGGTAATAGAGGGGGAGTTTGGAAAATAGATGTCACTAGCCCTCTTGCCTTGCCAACCCCCTGTGCAAAGTTCAAATCTCGGTGTGAATTTGAGTAACGTCCAGAAATACCTCCTCAAAGACAACCTTTGGTTCAATAGAAACGTCATCAAGCTCAAAGTCTTGTTTATAGAAACGTCATCACGCTCAAAATCTTGTTTATAGAAACGTCATCACGCTCAAAATCTTGTTTATAGAAACGTCATCACGCTCATATTCTTGTTTATAAAAACGTCATCAAGCTCAAAATCTTGTTTATAGAAACGTCATCAAGCTCAAAATCTTGTTTATAGAAACGTCATCAAGCTCAAAATCTTGTTTATAGAAACGTCATCACGCTCATATTCTTGTTTATAAAAACGTCATCAAGCTCAAAATCTTGTTTATAGAAACGTCATCAAGCTCAAAGTCTTGTTTATAGAAACGTCATCACGCTCATATTCTTGTTTATAGAAACGTCATCAAGCTCAAAGTCTTGTTTATAGAAACGTCATCAAGCTCAAAGTCTTGTTTATAAAAACGTCATCAAGCTCAAGGTCTTGTTTATAAAAACGTCATCAAGCTCAAAATCTTGTTTATAGAAACGTCATCAAGCTCAAAGTCTTGTTTATAAAAACGTCATCAAGCTCAAAGTCTTGTTTATAAAAACGTCATCAAGCTCAAAATCTTGTTTATAGAAACGTCATCACGCTCATATTCTTGTTTATAAAAACGTCATCAAGCTCAAAGTCTTGTTTATAGAAACGTCATCAAGCTCAAAGTCTTGTTTATAGAAACGTCATCAAGCTCAAAGTCTTGTTTATAGAAACGTCATCAAGCTCAAAGTCTTGTTTATAGAAACGTCATCAAGCTCAAAGTCTTGTTTATAGAAACGTCATCAAGCTCAAAGTCTTGTTTATAGAAACGTCATCAAGCTCAAAGTGTTGTTTGTAGAAACGTCATCAAGCTCAAAGTCTTGTTATAGAAAACGTCATCAAGCTCAAAGTCTTCTTTCTTAGGAGATTGATTGAAAACTTATAAACCCGTTAGCACAAGCTATTCGCCAAATATGTCATTGACCTTCTTCTTTCTAAATCGCGGCAGCTTATCTTAGGAAATTCAGAAATCCTGCACTCTGTCATAATAGGAGAACGTCGATTGAAGACAATAAAGAAATAAATAGATAAGTAATTAAGTAAATAGAATATAAAGATACATTCGTCGATCAAACAATCGATCAATCAAAGAGAGACTTTATTTTTCTTCTTTTTTTTCCTGTCTTTTGACGAAATATATATTTTAATTAATCAAGTAACCGTTGCATAATTTTTCGAGTTTTTTTTTCGAGCACAATCTACTCCCCACCACCCCCACCCCTCGCCTCCCTGGTCCAGGTAGATGAATTGATAAAAAAGGGTCCCGTTTGCAGATCACAATACTCGGTGCACGTTGAACATTCCCTTGTTCCTGTGGGTCTTCAATGTTCTTTCAGGTCATTATTCATTACCTTCGACATGTCCCTTACGTGAACGGCTGTCTTTGATAGAAACCTAGTAAACTCTATCGTACTTAGCTTTTATTCAGGTATCTTTTTACTACGGCCAGTTACAGTGACTGTCTTATGTTTAAAGTAGCCGACATTCCGGCAATGCAAGCAGAACTCCCGACAGCTTCATAGAATTGTTTTGATAGTTGCGCTTCCGTGTGTATTTTTACTTGATTAATTAAAACATATGTACATTCAGTGCTTTGTGGTATCAGCGTTTTTAAATCCTTTATGCTCTTAATTATGTCTGTTTTAATATAAAGTCTTTTGGCTTGTTAAATTGTCATGTAGTTAACTTACAAGCTCATCGAGATTTATCTAGTATTGTAGTTAAAATTTGTAATCTTAGTGCTTGAATTATAGGTCGTTCTGACCTCGTGGCCACGTCCTTGGAGGTTCCAGCAGCCTGAACATGATGGTGTACGTGCGTGGAAATCGAAACGATTACAACCGATGGGCGAATTACACAGGGGATGAGAGCTGGGATTACAGTCATGTGCTACCCTATTTCATGAAATCTGAGGGAGTTTTAGATGAAAGTCTTGGGGACTCCCCTTATCATGATACTCAAGACCCGTTACCCGTATCCCTATAGTTCATAAAGTAGTCGAGGCTTTTTAAAATATCATTTATGCATAACAATGATTACAATGGTCGGATCAGGGAATCCTGATTTCTGTATTGTCGTCTGCTTGAATGTGTGCATCTTGGAGATGTACCTGTGTACACAGATGTAAATGCGTACCATCCATAGCTTGGGGTTAAAGCCAGCGACAAGCAATCTACGGAAACTAGTTATTCAACTAGATCATCACATAACACTATGGTGCATGGGGTAAAGTTCAATGAACGAGATCAAAAACGAATAAGCGTGGGTCGTGTCGTTGTGCTCATCCAGGATAAGACCAGGAACGGCAACCATCATGCTTGCTGATCGTCGCGTGGCTGATGCTCATTTACGGAAAGCAGAGGCTCCGTTTCCTTGGTGATCGGTGAACTCTATAATAAATACAGCGGATACGTAAAAACGATATCAATGAATGCCGCAGTTCGATCAGTCCACAAAGCACGGAACGAGCAGCATGCCCCCATAGGCGCGGTTTCCTGTTAGATTGCATGATTAAGCACCCCAGCAGGTATTTCGGAATGGCATCCATTGGATTGCTATGACTACATTGTAGTAACCGAGTTTCTTTGAAATTTCTCCTGTCGACCATATGTGGTGATTTCAGGGTGAATTAGGAAGAAGAAGCCAGATGAAAAACAAACGAAAGAAAGAAAGGAAATAAGTGAGTCTCACCAGTAGCACTGACAAACAACCCACTTAGCAATCGAAGACGACAGGGATGGCAACGGCTTAGGCGGTTTCAGGTTTCCATGTAATTCGCTTTTTAGTGCACCTAGATTTGAGTTTGAGAGAGTCGAACTCATTCCCCTCAGTAGAGGAAATGGCATTAAATATGTGAAGCCCGTTATGAACAAAGACAGACAAATACAAGAAATTAACAACTACGTGTGGGTTAGTTCGGTTGTTAGCACGCTTTCTTTCATGGCCCAGGCCATAGGTGCCGACGCAGAATTAGGTTCAATTCCCGTGGTGGCCAAGATTTTTTTTCTGACTTTCCCTTGTATTTGTCTCGTTTTGTTCATATGGGGCTTTAATATTGTTTAATCCATTTCCTTCACATTCGCCATGTCCCATGCCTCACTGTTTTGTCTTGTCATTCCATTGGTAGCAGCCTTCCCCTTTGACGTTAGGTCCTCTGCTTTTGCGGGGGGTTGGTTTCAATCAGCTGGTTGTTGTTGTTGTTGTGTTGTTGTTGTTGTCCTTTTATAATTTGATATGATTACCCGCCCACAAGGAAGGTGACCTCCAGGTTTTTCGGTATGATTTAAATTTTGCCAGAGTGCTCTGTGAATAAACAGCCAATGGATCTTTAACATGTACAGTGTTATGATCTACACACGGGACCTCCTTTTATCGTCCTTCTCCGGTGGGATTAGGTGTCGATCTATCTACCTGGACCAGGCGTGGGTTTTACTCGAAAAACCACCGGTGCTCGGATTGACCTGTTTATTGAGAGGCCGACACCTTTGCCTCTGGACCACCGAGTCCCGTAATCAGTTAGTAATATATGATATTATGATGAAAAAATGGAAAGCTGACCATAGTCTTAAAAATGACACATTTTCATGAACTGCGACAACTTTTTTTTAAAGTTCTCAAGTATGTTATTAACAGAAATAATAAAAAGCAACTTAATTCACTGAAAACAGGCTTTACAAAAGAAAATTCACCATTCATCAAAATTCAGATTTGAACTATATCGTTGTTGAATTGCTTAAATCCACCAAACACTTTCATTTGGACTACGTCTCTATTGGCTTTGCTCGAAAAGTCCCCTTGCACATGATTCGTTTCTTTGGTTGGTTGGTTGGTTGGGTGGTTGGTTGGTTGGTTGGTTTGGTTGGGTTGGCTTTTGGTTGGTTGGTTTGTTGGTTGGTTGGTTGGTTGGTTGGTTGGTTGGTTGGTTGGTTGGTTGGTTGGTTGGTTGGTTGGCTGTTTGGTTGGTTGGTTTGTTTGTTGGTTTGTTGGTTTGTTGGTTGGTTGGTTGGTTGGCTGTTTGGTTGGTTGGTTTGTTGGTTGGTTGGTTGGTTGGTTGGCTGTTTGGTTGGCTGGTTGGTTGGTTGGTTGGTTTGTTGTTGGCTGTTTGGTTGGTTGGCTGGTTGGTTGGCTGTTTGGTTGGTTGGTTGGTTGGTTGGCTGTTTGGTTGGTTGGGTTGGTTGGTTGGCTGCTTTGGTTGGTTGGCTGGTTAAGCTGGCTGTTCACGTCACTCATAAAATTTAACACCATTTTAAGCTTCCATCAAAGAAACAATGAAATTTCACAATGTTAATAATAACGATCGAACAAGTGTGTTTAAAAGATGGCATGATTGTAACAAAGACAACACCGATTTGATTGGTTTTCCCTTTGCCTTAAGTCATCTGTAAGTCGTCTGTCTGTCTGTTTCTCTGTCGGTCGGTCGGTACGTCTGTTTGGCTGTACGTGTGTGTGTGTGTGGGGGGTCTGTTTGTCAATCATCTATGTCCCTATCTCTGTCTCTGAGTCTGTCTGTCTGTCTGTCTGTCTGTCTGTCTGCTCTCTCTCTCTCGCTCTCGCTCTTGCTCTATCTCTGAGTCTGTCTGTCTCTCTCTCTCTCTCTCTCTCTCTCTCTCTCTCTCTCTCTCTCTCTCTCTCTCTCTCTCTCTCTCTCTCTCTCTCTCTCTCTCTCTCTCTCTCTCCTCTCTCGCTCTCTCTCTCTCGCTCTCTCTCTCGCTTGCTCTCTCTCTCTCTCTCTCTCTCTCTCTCTCTCTCTCTCTCTCTCTCTCTCTCTCTCTCTTCTCTCTCTCTCTCTCTCTTTCTTCTTCTCTCTCTCTCTCTCTTCTCTCTCTTTATATCTCTCTATTGATCTATCTCAGAGGTCCCAGACTATAATTTAAGGTTATCTGTCATATCGGTGATTGCTTCAGTTTAGGCCAAAATGATAGTTCTTTTTTTTCGTCTCAATCCAAATTTGTGTGCTTTCGGTTTTCTTCTTTACTGATATGTTTGATCTTCTAGATTAGCCGTCAGCAGTTTTGAAAATGTTTGCTCTTACAAGTAAATCACTGTCCATCTCATGACAACATGGATACGCCAAACCATCGAGGTAGCTGAGGTTTTTTAAAGTTGTTGCTTCGTTTGTTTGTTCAATGTTGTTTTCGTTGTTGTTGGGTTGGGTTTTTTTTGGTGTTTCTGTTTGTTTGTTGTTTTTTTTTTTTTGGGGGGTTTTGTGTGTGTGGGGGGGGGGAGGATTTTATCTCCCCAACCGATAGACAATATCTAAATCATATTATTATACACGACATAAATATCTATACCGGTACTTTGGAATTCAAGAGATTTTTTTCAAGATTTTGTACATGACTACGCATTTGAGATAAAACCCTTTTTAAAAAGACTCCGCCGCCAAATGTGGCAGTGTTGTATACGTACTTTCATCAGAGTGGCAGGGACATATTCTTTAACAGGAACAACGTTTGTAAACGTACTTTCATCAGAATGCAGGGACATATGCTTTAACAGGAACAACGTTTGTATACGTACTTTCATCAGAATGGCAGGGACATATTCTTTAAAAGGAACAACGTTTGTATACGTACTTTTTCATCAGAATGGCAGGGACATATTCTTTAACTTTGTATACGTTTACCCTGTATTTGTCAGTCTCTCATAGGGTTAAATGCTAGATCTTACCTACCTTTGTGTTTCACTTACGAAACTCCAGATAATTACTTTAAAGCTAGGATCCAAATTCTGGGTGCTCAGCTTACGGTGCAAACTCATTGTCTCAGGACAACTGGGCCGCCTTCTTTACACTTCTCTAATGAGAAGAGAAATTATACATTGGTGGTCTTCAGTTAGACAATCAGACTCGAGCCCGTCAGGTTCTGGTTACAAATCTTTGTCTCGCTAGGCATTTCCCTCTTTGGGAAAGACACTTAACCGTTTCCTGTGCTATAGCTAGGTTTAAACAAGTGTAAATAAGTACCACCTATATTTTGGGAGTTAAAGCCTGCTACAAGCATCTCCATAACACTGGGCCAAGTTCCGGTACTACTGACAACAGTAAAGCTATTTGGCTTCCTGATGGGGATGGGGGGAAAGATTGATGAATACGAGTGCTCTGATCAGCACATAGAGTAAAAGAAGCTAGTAAGGTGGAACGTATAATATGAGTCATAGGAAAACTTCCCCTTCAGGAACAAAGAGGGCATGCTGGTCACGAGTTCAAACTTGAGATTTGGGTTCAAATTCGTCAATAATTACCGTTTAGATGCATAGTTCAAACTTGAGATTTGGGTTCAAATTCGTCAATAATTACCGTTTAAATTTGGGTTCAAATTCGTCAATAATTACCGTTTAGGGTTCAAACTTGAGATTTGGGTTATTCGTCAATAATTACTGTTTAGATGCATAGTTCAAACTTGAGATTTGGGTTCAAATTCGTCAATAATTACTGTTTAGATGCATAGTTCAAACTTGAGATTTGGGTTCAAATTCGTCAATAATTACCGTTTAGATGCATAGTTCCAAAAACATCCATAGGGCTCATTGAAGGGATTTCCTGTTATCAGCAGATGAAACAAACCTCTGATGTCGAGCATCCGTCGCATATTATGGTTATTGCTCTGCCTATTTTAGACAGCTCCTTTTTAAAATTAATAAAAATGAAAAATGATAGAAAAGAAAAAACAAAACAAAAGGGGAAATAAAGTAAACTCATAAATTCTCAAACAAGACTGAGAAAAAACAAGAATTGACAGCAAGAAAATCAAACAGAAACCTTAAACAGGAAAAGGAAGAGTGCCGCAATGAGTTTAGTTGGCAGTTCAAAGTAAGTCATTAAGAAAGGGGGAGAGGGGAAGGAAATTAAGGGGGGTGTTGCTATTCAATACAGACATGAACACACACACACAAACACACACACACACACACACAAAGACAGACATAACCATTTTCTAAGTTTGTATTGGTCTGAAGTTGGACATGTAGTTTAAATTGGCACACTGCTGTCATTTCACAATGTTACAAATGGAACATACATGTACTCTAACATACGCATACATGCATAATCACATACACGCCAAGATACTAATACAAGCAACAAATGAGCCTTCCATTATCCTGTATATATTAATGGACAGCTTAATTATGATGAACAAGGTAATATTGAGTTCCCCTTCTTTCCTTATACTTGTGTGCCATAAAGAAAGATGTAAAAGGTCATTCTTACCATCATCCGTAAAATTATTATCACTACCATCGCCAGTTTCATTATAAACACCGCTCTTTTGAACATCACTCACTGCAATGATTGCGTTTACATGTGTTTGAAAATGATAATCTTTTTGTTGTTGTGCTATACATGTTTTAATCTCGTAACGCTTAGACGTATGTAAACTGTTTGTGTATAAAGAAAAGTTTATGTAAAGTATAAGTTCGTTATATTTGAAATTGGATTAAAAGTATTGTAACACCAAAACAATGTGCCACTTTTGGACAATAAAGTTGTATCTTATCTTATCTTATTTTATAAACTGTTGCCGGGCGCCTTCTCATACTCACTTCACACTCTGTCACTGTCACCATGATTACCACATCGTAAAACACAAGATTAGGTGATAAAGGTAAGTATGTTTTATTTAATATTATTTCATATAAACTTGTAGAAAAAAGCACCACATAAAACAAAATGGTAATATAACATTGAAATGAAGCCTTTCTTAGGGCGATACAAAAGCCCATGAATCATCTGCATGAAGAAATTTGAGATGCACTGAACATGAAGAAATAGTTAATCCGTATAAAAAAAGTGGCACTGTAGTTCAGAGGTTAAACTGTGTAAAGAAACGGTTCCAAGGTTAAACCGCATAAAGCAATAATAATTCAGAGGTTAAACTGTTAAAAGCAAAGGTTCACAGGCTATACTGCAGAAAGCAATAGTTCAGAGATTTCTTTAGGAAAGAAAAAGAAACAGAATAACAGGAGCGGTTGTAGCATAAACGGTTTTAAATCTGATTGTTAACATACGATATTACCCACACATAATGGCGCTATTAATGTCACTTAAACAGCTTATTATGCACCAGACAATTGGTTCTTTACAGTTTGATAAAAAAATTATCGTTCGCTTGCATTCTGTAATCGGGAATTCGCCTATGCAACTGATAGAATGTTTTCATTACAGCTATGCGTCTATATCAACAATTATGGATGAATTACTTGAACTCAGTTGCCAGTATTTGAATTCTTTATTAAAGGCATTACATGAGGAGTAGCTATTGTAAGGGCATTCGTTTCATTTTGTCGTCTCTCATCTTAAGCTTGCAATACATACATTCAGTATATTATAGTAATCAGATATGAAATATACATAATAAAGCATTATTTTTATGAATAGTAATCCGGAATACTTCTGGTGATATCTTGGACAGGTACCAAAGAGAGCACGCAGTGTTAGCCAAATAGGGAAAATTTGTAGGTATCTGATGTACGTGTTTTCTAAAGCCTTTAAGGCTTATGACTATATGTGTGACTTAAATTACATACAAAAAATAGATAGATATCATGCTCTTGCTCAATTCACATTAGGCAAAATCATTCAAACAATATTCAAACTATTCCAAGATTTCCAAAGTGCCTCGTTTTCAAGGCCCGATCCGACCTTCTGTCTCGGTGAGTGAGAGCAAACACAACAGATCCATTCAAGTTTCTATCATACACATCCAGCGATTAACTGTCGATGATGCCATGGCATATCATAGTGGAAAGCCTGGTATATAACTACAATAAACTCACACATCACTTGGAACTAGCCCAGGACAAAGCCAAACGGGTTGCATAGTGAAAATCAACCGACAAAATCAAGAAATGACAACTCATACAAAAGGAAACCGAACGGGAGACGTTTCAGGTTGAAGCCTTCATTAGACGATAAGCCAGTATGAAGTACGTACTTCTACGATTTTCTCGTAGTGTGTTATCAGAAGACAGCAAAAGCCAATGGAAACAGAGCAGACTCATGTGTTATCCTGCGAAAAGTTAAATATGAACATGTCTAACATGGAATGTACTAGGGGTGACGTAGGATCTATGGCCGTCGTGGACGTAGTGACGGACGTCCCCTTATCAGGTCAGCAGCCTTCTCTGCTATCATGACGACAGGGGCGTGAGTATTTCCTGACACAATGTACGGCATGATTGACGCGTCGACTACTCTGAGGTTTGAAAACCCCTTTTACTCTCAACTGTGGATCTACGACGGACGAAGAGTCGTCAGCACGGCCCATTTTGCACGTGCCAACTGGATGAAAGACTGTATACATTGTCTGTCTTATCATACAGGCCCAGTAGTCTTCAGAATCAACTTCGTGTGACTTGCACACCTGAGGTGGATTTACCTCTTTAAGTTTTGTGCCGACGTCTTGCATGACTTTGGTCTTTGCTGCCCGCTTGCATTCTTCTACACCTCGCAATAGAAGCCGAAGGTCGTCTGGGTGGTCCAAATAGTTAGCATGGATGACAACGTTGTCAAGAACATTTTTGGTCCGTAAAGAGATGTTGCCTACACTGTTGGGACGAAGTAACGTTGGGAAACAAGTCCATCCAAATGAACTGTCTTCTCCGCCTTTTGACAGACCTTTAATCTCTGATTGATTTGCGCCCATAGCTTCTATCGGTACTGAAGTGAAATGAAGCTGTAAATCAGGCCAGTTGGATTCTTTACTTTCGGGAGTTGTGCTGCTAAAAGCCATTACATCCAGCCCACCTGATGCAAGCATTCCTGTTCTGTATAGGAAATATTCGACAGCTGAACATAGAAGACAATAGATAGCGTAAAATCCACTCATAACATACGATAATGGTTCTTTAATAGAAAAAGCAACTAAAAACATGATGTGATCTTGCAAATTTTGACCGACAGGCAGATCCACTTTCATAGGAATACCCATGTCTTTCAGACGTTGTGCAGGTCCTATTCCAGACAACATGAGAATCTGGGAGAGCTTAAAGAGCCGGCGGACAGAATGACTTCCCTCTGGCTTGCACTGTCATCTCCTTTCCATTTACCACCACGGAAACACCACGAGCTGCCTTGTTTTCTACCAGCACTCGGCCAACCTGGGCATTGATTACAACATCAAGATTCTGTCTGGCTAAAATGGGATGGAGGAAAGATCTTGCCGAACTCCATCTTTCCCCGCCTTTAATATTATATTGGGTGTAAGCGATCCCCTCTATGGTCTGACCATTGTAATCGTTGTTGAACGCATAGCCGATATTTTGAAAAGCCTCGACCACTTTATGAGCTATTGGAGCAGTTTGGACAAAAGAGACAGGTAACGGCCCTTGAGTATTATGATAAGGGGAGTCCCCAAGACTTTCATCTAAAACTCCCTCAGATTTCATGAAATAGGGTAGCACATGACTGTAATCCCAGCTCTCATCCCCTGTGTAATTCGCCCATCGGTTGTAATCGTTTCGATCTCCACGCACGTACACCATCATGTTCAGGCTGCTGGAACCTCCAAGGACGTGGCCACGAGGCCAGAATGACCTGCCATCCGGATGATCGTGTAGAATATGTTCTTGGTGTTCAGTGTAGTATTGTCTCGAGATAGATGAGTTCCAAGATTGGGGAGCTATGCCTGGAACATTTATTTTCCAGTGATCTCTGTCATCATCTCCTGCTTCCAGTAAGAGAACTGTGTATTTACCGTCCTCTGAGAGTCGATTGGCTAAAACACAACCAGCGGATCCAGCACCAACTGAAATAATAATCATGCTCGTTCATCAAATATTAAGGGGATTTGACTGCTTTCACGACAAGCGTTAATTCAGTGGTGAATTTTAAACTACATTTCTAGCTAAATGTTGATCAACCTCTAACCAAGTCACATAACTATAATATCACCCTATCATACCAGCAGAAAAAAAAGTTATATGTGAAAATTTGGAATGTATAAAGTTCTCAGCGTATAAGAGAGAAAACGTTATACAAATGCACGGAATTGTATTGATATTTTAGTAAATTTCATTAAATCCCTTATGGAAAATGCTACTATCAACATTCTTTGGTGTCGGCTTCAGTTGTTCTTCGTTTTCCGACATACTGTAAGCATGAAAAGTCAGATAACCAATGTACAGTTGTTGGCAGAAATTTAAAACAAAAGGTTTGAAGCAAATGAATACAATAATGTTTATCCTTTGTTTACCACGTAATGTGGCACCTGAACGAATTTCTCTGAAAGCGACGGATCTAGTGTTAATGCCAACTGAGATTTAAAAGTATCAAGATTTATTGGTGACTGATTGTATGTTTGGGCCCCATTTTAATGTACATTTATTATCGTGCATACCATTGTTATTTCCACCCTAGGATGGGTGACTCAATGGTTTTATGTCACACAGTCGGATATGGGACCGCGACATTGAGTGTTCGAATCCTGGTTTCGCTAGGTCCGACTCTGTGTCCATGGGAAAACATCTTCTCACAAGTGATAACCAGTAATGGACCAAGCTTGAAGGCAGGGACATATCAACCTCCGTGTATGGTCTGCTCTGCTTACAGCGAAAGAAACTACGATAAGCTCTGCTTCCATTAGATGTAATGCCTGAAAAAACTAAAATTCACACCGAGATTCGAGCTTAAAAACAGCTGCAACCTGTCAGGCAACATAACTACCAACACCTATATTGCAACCTCCCCACCACCACCCCACCCCCACACACCTCCTATAACAAAGAACAAGAAACGCATAGTTCTTATTTGTAAACAATGGAGTATAACAATAAGTTATAGAAATAACGGTTCAGCGTTTACAGGGAGAAATCAAGACGTGTTACCTATGATGTAGTCATAAGTCAAGTTTGGTTCCAGCTTGAGAAGAGACGGTGTCCTGAGAATGGTTGACTTGAGTATGAAGTAGCTGATGAAAGCCACCAGGATGCTGACAGCAAACTTCAGGCAAGCCATGTCTCAACCTGTGTGGTCAGAGAACACTGCTACGCTAACATTTCGATGTGACTGTTGACAAACAATGTAAGCCCCTTTTTCATTGATAATCATGCATCACATCATATATAGTCATACATGGTGGATACTAATTCATTTTCAACATTAAAATGCATGAGCGGATGTTAAGGGCCATTCAGCCCTATCAGCTGTGATTATATTATGTTGTATCAAATCAGAATTACGAACATGAAGGGATGATAATGATATCATGATGAAAATGTGAAACATTAATCATCCGAAGTAAAACATTGATCAGTCTACGTCTTGTGAAAATTATATCTTCATTCTTGACTTTTGTACTCTTTGTCCATATTTTTCATCATTCCAAAATCAACCACAGTTAATATTGGTAACAAATTAAAATTTAGACCAAATTTAAAACCAATTCACATTCATAATATGCTAAGATCTATGTAAAAGGAACAGTTTATCATTATTCAAACACGATTTTTAATCCATTTATAAACAACTTGGTGAAGAAAGGTTAAGATTTCGTAACCAGGAGTCTACTGGAACTAAATTGCAGTTCCATAGTCCACTAAGTCTTTAATCTAAGTCAGACTGCTCATTTTCAAACTCATCGTCAGCATCACACAGATTATCTATTGGCGTTGGCGAATCTTCCTAAACGCGATGGTATGCTCTTTTGATATTTTATTTTTGAAAAGTAAGAGAAGAAATCAGCCAGAGAATAAAAAAGACAAGTGCAACATATAACCATCTAGGAATTGTCAACAAAAACCAAAATGGCAGTATACAACACAGTTTATTGTCCTACTCTCCTCTATGGCAGTGAAACCTGGACCTTAGACAGTAGAGAATGCAGTAGAGTGCAAGCAGCCGAAATGAAATATCTAAGAAGAGTAGTAGGAAAACTAAAGAGACAAAATCAGAAACACAATAATAAGAGATCAAACCAAAGCAGATAGCATAAAAACTAAGATATAAATGAATCAATTGAGATGATTTGGGCATGTTAACAGAATGAATGACAATAGAATAGCTAAATCAGTATAGAGTGATAAAACTCAAGTTAAAAGACCAAAAGACAGACCTCGGAGAAAGTGAGAAGAAGATATAAAAGAGGCATTAACTTTCACGGAAGGAAACAGAATATGTCAGGACAGGGCAGCCTGGAGAAAGATCATTTCGGGCATCTAAAACCCATACACCGGAAGGTAGAATGGGAGCTGATAAAGAAAGAAAGTTTTTTGAAAAGCTCTTGGGGATCTTTCCATCAATATATATCTTCCTCGTACAAGCAGGGTTCAGTTTAAATGAAATCACCAGATCATTGTTTTCTGTGTCAACTCTCTGAAAAAGATTTACTTGCGCAGACTGTTGTTCCCTACCTATGCTGTAAAAGATCTCCGCGAATGGTTTTCTTGACACCATACCTGCAAATGTGTATCCTCCGCTGTCTTTCATTGTCCGTTATTTCGCTTTTGATTATGTTGATGAATGAGTTGTAAACTGATTTGAAAAAAAAAAAAAACCTCGACTTTGGTCATGAGAGTGACTCCATATCTCAGTTCGTTCGTTCTATTAAGCCGTTTGAATAAAAAGAGTGGCTCATTGTTCAATCGTGAAAGCCCCTTTCACAGCCCCTTACACATACGTCCAACTTCTTGGCGTCCTCCGTGAACGACTTCTCACCGCCGTGAACGACTTCTCACCTCCGTGAACGACTTCTCACCGCCGTGAACGACTTCTCACCTCCGTGAACGACTTCTCACCGCCGTGAACGACTTCTCACCGCCGTGAACGACTTCTCACCGCCGTGTGCGCCTTCTCACCGCCGTGAACGACTTCTCACCGCCGTGAACGACTTCTCACCGCCGTGAACGACTTCTCACCGCCGTGAACGACTTCTCACCGCCGTGTGCGCCTTCGTTCACACGCATCGACCTTTTCTACACCGTCCGCCCATGACGGCACTACAAATTATGTGTGAGATTAGTTGCATGGTGGCATTTGGCTATCGTTTGTCAATACAAACAGTCGATTTGATATGTTTATTCAATGATACAAGCATTTATTCATTGGAGCACCAACATATCCCAATCATTACGCTCTGCGCGCATTATAAGAAAAACATATTTTATATTGGGAACATAAAAGACTCCTCATAATAAATATTGACAAGTGTTCAATGGAAATTATGCTAAGAAAAGGACATCAAATTTAAAACAGAAAGGTCTTTAACGACTTCATTTAAACTAAACGTAGTGAGATTTGGCTGCGAGGTGACATTCCACGTCACTGGGCAAAAAATGAGCAAAGAAGCGATCGGATTGCTGCTGTTCTTCTTATTCTGGCGATTGCTAGAAGATTTGAGTCAGAGGATGAACTTGATCCTCTTCTCAATTAACAGCCAATGTAATTCAGCAAGCAAAACGAAGCTGGATCATTATTTCGCTTGCCAAATACAAGAGACAAAAATCTATCCCAAACAGCTGGATTCACCCTCACCCCCTCCCCCACCTCCCATTTCAACGATTTTGATGTAGTATTTAGGCACGCTCACAAACACGTACACACAAACTCCATACAGCAGATCTAGACTTACACACCTCCATCCTTCTGTCACAAAACACAGCTCTGTGGTGATCTTGGGTTTTCAAATCTTCTGTGTCTTTGTACTCCATGACCAAATTAAATAGTGCTCCGATCACGTGATTAGGTGGGAGATTGAACTCACAATGGCGTGTGGAAATAAAATGGGCGTCGTTTTTTGTTTTGTTTTCTTTTGTTTTCTTTTTTTGTTTTTTGTTGTTGTTTTTTGTTTGTTTGGGGGAAGGGGGGGTTGTTTTACCCACATACCACGCTAAGGTCATTTCGGGGTTTTTTTTGGGAGGTTTTTAATTTTGCCTGACTGCCCTGTAAACAGCCAAGGGATCTTTAACGTGCACAGAGTATTGTAATCTGCACACTGGGCCTCCTTTTTATCGTCCGTCTCCGATGGGACAAGGTGTCGATCCACCTACATGGATCACGGGGAAAGTTTTACTAGAAAAAAAACTGCAGAACAATTTTCAACCGTCGGCAGGGCTTGAACCTATAACATTTTGGTTTCAGAGACCGACACCTTGCCTCTGCACTACCGAGTCCCCCCCCTCCATATGCTCTGTACTGACCAACGACGGTCGTTGATGGCAAACACCGTGGTCTATACGTGGTATAAAAGCGCCATTATACTGCTGCTGCAATTGTCATTTGAATCCACAGCACTGTATTATGCACGGCGGACAACGAGTTGGATGGGTGTGAAAATGACCTTAACTGCCACACGTTTACCTGCTCGCTTGGCTCCATCCATGCGTGGATTGAGTCACTGTAATTCTCAGAATGACCATGGACAAAAAAAAGAACGCTATCATCTCGACATTAAGTTGTTAGTTGTTTCAACTGCGTCCCAAAGCATTGAAATGAGGAAGCGATTGCGAGGTTGATCTCCGCAAGGATCCGAGAAGAATAAGATATTTTCTTCTCCTTCACACGGGTTTCTGTCCAGCAAGTGAAAGCCTTCAGCAGATCAGAAAGAAATCCACAAGTTTATGCTTAAACTGAGGCATTCCTGAACTTTTTTTCAGTTTCCACTTGTTACCTTATTCCAAACTTTGAAAAATTCTTATAAAGCACAGATATGACCAAAAACGTTTTCCTTATTAAGTTGCTTGTGTTGGTTTACGAATTCCTGTGGGGGGGGGGGGGGTTATTGACTACATTTTGTATTTTCTCACAGCAGAGAGAAGGGTACTATCCAAAGAACAATGGAGGACATCCATTCTGTGTGTAATTGGGTCGCAAGGAGGCGTCGCGTCCTAAGCAATTAAGTCAAGTCAAGTAAGTCAAGATCGATCTTAAAAGGTGCGACCATTTGCTGTTTCATGGTCCACTTAGATCTACATCTATGCGCTCCCCGCTGTGAAAGGTGTGCCCACCCATGGTAATGTCTTATTAGTGTCGGTCTGAGTGAGGTGTGATGAAGTCCTAGTGTTGTGACTTTCTAATCACGGCGACTCTGGCTGGCTGGCCTGGATTTTTATACACCGTGTTGTACTCTAATACCCCCTTCCCACCCCTCCACCCCACCCCTCCACCTCACCCCACCCCCAAAACCCTCATACACCAAAGGCCAACCTTTCATGGCTACACCTACGGCAGGGTCGTCAGGAGGATTTTTGACCCACACACAGCACAGTTCTGCCACAATAGTTGTATTTGTATATCAGCCTTAAAAAAAAAAAACAAACAAAAAAAAACAAAAGGATGGGCCCCTCACAGTCTTGTTTGTCTATGCCGGCCAACAGATTTTTTGAAACGAGATAACGTGTTTATTTACACGAGGGAAAAATTGATAATAGGTGTTATCAAGTCGCACTAGAATTTGACGCCCAGTCGCTTTGTGCAGTCAGATTTGAGAAATAAT
The DNA here is from genome assembly GCA_037039925.1 of Doris montereyensis. Classification (NCBI taxonomy): domain Eukaryota; kingdom Metazoa; phylum Mollusca; class Gastropoda; order Nudibranchia; family Dorididae; genus Doris; species Doris montereyensis. The sequence goes on along the minus strand of JAXRKP010002151.1, from coordinate 22,255 downwards.
CAGGGTTTTTTTATTCCACGATTTTTACATCTTAGTCCCACACCTACTGATGAACCGACCTTGATTTCAATCAACCGTTGGTAGACCATTGGTGCGATAAAATCAGACATTGCTTGATTTTAATCAACCGTTGGTAGACCATTGGTGCGACAAAATCAGACATTGCTTGATTTTATTTAATCAACCGTTGGGTTCAGACATTGCATTTTATTTAATCAACCGTTGGTTGACCATTGGTGCGACAGAATCAGACATTGCTTGATTTTAATCAACCGCTGGTAGACCAACCATTGGTGCGACAAAATCAGACATTGCTTGATTTTAATGAACCGTTGGTAGACCAACCATGGGTGCGACAAAATAAGACATTGCTTGATTTCAATCAACCGTTGGTAGACCACTGTTGCGACAAAATCAGACATTGCTTGATTTTAATCAACCCGTTGGGAGACCATTGGTTTCCCAACATACGTTTTGCTTTGTCGTTGGTTTCAAAAACATTTGGCAAACCTTTGGTGCGAACTGTAAGTGTATGTGGCACGGCATAAGGACAAACATTTCACGCGGCTTGACTCAGGTGTAAATGAGTACCCTAGTAGGGTGTGGTAGTTTGTCATTGCTTTCCACGCCGCCTTTACTTTCGCCTAGTCTGAATAGACCTGGCTACCCATTTCGCTACTGGGGTCGACAGGAGAGGGGGTGAGTGGGGGGACAGAAAATTTGCCCACATTGGAAATCGAACTGGGGCCTCCTGCGTGGAAGACAGACGTTCTACCGACTTTCTGACTACGGTGTTAAATGTTCATGCAACAATGCCACAACGGTAAGTTGGATGGTATGCTGACTAAACTACTGGAGCATGTCGTACGAAACAAACAGATTCTTACCTGTATGGAAGGTGAAACACATTTGACAACAAACTAGGCCCCACTTTCACTTTTCATTCTGAACCAACTCACCTGGCATTGCTTATGGTCTCTTCTCTTGTGTGACTTTATGAGACGATGTTGTACTGTCACGGGCAGATGGTAGATATAGAATTGGTTATTTTTGTGTGGGTTTGGTTTAGGTTGCAGGCAATCATCCAGGACATTAATTTATTCTCGCCACGGGGTTTCGTGTCAGGTACGATGTCGTCACAATGTCAGCTCAGAATTATAAAATTGTCCTAACAACACATTTCACACTTTCTTTGAGATGTAAACATTATCAGGCTCACATTCGCCAATTTTCGTGTCTCACAAAAAAAACTAATGTGTAACGTACTTTGACCTTAAGAAATTTGTCACAAACATCACTTGCATTTTGCCCTAACTTCACATTCTCTTTCCCATTGAGAACGTAATTAAGAGTTGTTTTTTTCTCTCTCTCTCTCTCTCAAAATGCGTCCATGTGTTAATAGTTCCTCGTAGACGCCTTAAGACAGTTGGTGAAAAGTCTTTCTCGTTTTGCGCCCCGAAAGTCTGGGATTCTCTCCCCAAACACTTAAGAGAAATAGAATCAACTGAGACTTTTAAGAAAAAAGTTAAAACCCACCTGTTTTTACTCAGCCATGCAACCCACACATATTTCTCACTGCTGCCATAAATGTAGTTCAATGACGTCAACTGGCGTTTGTATTATCATCCTATGCTTTTAAATATGTTTGTTATGTATATTACGTTGTTGTATGTGTAAATTACATATATATGCATATGTCTTGATTTATAATGTTTATCCATGTTTGAGCGCTCTGAGCTTGATAAATATCGGGGTGAGGTGCTATACAAGAACTTATTATTATTATTATTTTATTATTATTATTATTATTACCATTATCAGTACCAGTACCAGTACCAGTAGCAGTACCAGTACTAGTAGCAGTACCAGTACCAGTACCAGTACCAGTACCAGTACCAGTACCAGTACCAGTACCAGTACCAGTATCAGTATCAGTATCACTATCAGTATCAGATCATCATCATCATCATCATCATCAGTAGCAGTAGCAGTAGCAGTAGCAGTAGTAGTAGCAGTAGAAGCAGTAGTAGTAGTAGTAGTAGTAGTAGTAGTAGTGTAGTAGTAGTAGTAGTAGTAGTAGTAGTAGTAGTAGTAGTAGTAGTAGTAGTAGTAGTAGTAGTATGACAATAGTAGTAGTAGTAGTAGTAGTAGTAGTAGTAGTAGTAGTAGTAGTAGTAGTAGTAGTAGTAGTAGTAGTAGTAGTAGTAGTAGTAGTAGTAGTAGTAGTAGTAGTAGCAGCAGCAGTAGTAGAAGTAGTAGTAGTATTATCCTTATCATTATTATCATCATTATTATTATTATTATTATTATTATTATTATTATTATTATTATTATTATTATTATTATTATTATTATTATTATTATTATTAATATTATGTTCTGTAGTTAGGACATTATATTCTGAGTCGATGATATGTCAACACACAAAACAGTTATAGCAGGCGACATATTTTACGTATTAAACAAAAATATGCAAATTTCAATGAGGATTGCGAGGCTGAAATTAGCGTGCTCGGCTAACATTGCAACAGGTGTCCTGCCTCGAAGAATCTAAATCATGAAAATAAGCCTTGATTCGAGTAAAAACTTCACTCTATGAACTTTAATTACGTTTTGCGGTAGCCTTTGATGTATGACGATTTTTTATCTAATCTGATTTACCCACATCCACAACTATGGTGATCTCGGGATTTTTGGTAGGATTTTAAATTTTACCCAGACTGCCCTGTAAACAGCCAAGGAATTTTCAACGTGCACAGGGTGTTGTGATCTCTGCACACGGGACCTCCTTTTTATTGTCCGTCTCAGATGGGACTTGGTGTCGATCCACCTACCTGGACCGGGGGGGGGGGGATTTTGCTCGAAAAAAATGGCAAAAAATGTTTCAACCGTCGGCGGGGCTCGAACCCACTACCTTTTGGTGGAGAGGCCGACACCTTGCCTTTGGACTACCGAGTGCCCCAAGTATGACGAAGAGAAACCAGCGGTTGATCATGGCCACTGACAAGCCTAAATATCTAAATCTAAAACCGATTTGTGCACTCTTCATCACACTTCAGTCTCGAATAAATGTACTCTAGGAAAGATTTACTAACGTTTATAAAAGACATAATGGATGACCCATCTAGCTGTTTAAGTTGCTTAACAACAACAAAAATATCATTAAATCAATTATAAATACATACTAATACTTGCGACAACAACAACAACAACAACAACAACACAAAAACAAATAAAAAAACAAAACAAAAAATAAACAAACAAACGAAAACTCACTTGGCCATTTCCATTGTTATAAAGCGATGAAAGTGTGGGTGAAAACGGGCTCCGCTACGCGTTTAAGACGTGAAATTCATGGCCTGCTATTCCTTTCTATCTAAAGGTAGTTTTCGGACGAACTGTGTCATTCCCAACCCACAACATTATCTGCCCACAAATTTTCACGGAAACCTTTCGTTTCATACGATGCTGTCAGACTCACACGAAGTCACAGTAACATAGCTATAAGAATTGATTTTCGACTTACGACAGTATTCCTGGGAGGTGACAGAATATCACTAGCAGTTTCATGTGTTCTCAAAGTCCTCTTGTTCAATAAGCTGCATGTATAACGTCACTATTCATACCACTATGGCTCATTTGTTGTGAATGCAAACCTGCTTTTAATGCCTTTTTACGCTAGCAGTTGTCACGCACTGAGACAAGGTCGACTGAGCCTTCGCATAGCATTTATCGTGTATCGAAATAAGGCACAGCACAGCATCAAAGTACACACTTGTGTGTTTCCCACTGACAAGTCTTAGTGTGTATCCCTGTCAAGAGGCAGTAATGTGTCAATCAATTTCGTAGGGGAATGCTTGAATTCAATCGAGAAAGGAACCATTCATCTGATAACTCAAACAGAGGGCATTGTGAATACATTATGTAGATATATATAATAATAACATAATAATAATAATGCAAAATGTATGTAGCACTAGCCAGGAGGGAGGGAGGGCTGGGGAGTTCAAAACGAACAATACCTAAATGACGATGTGTGCTTGTTATAAGATGGCCCTTTACACAGAGACATCCCTACAGCAAAGCTGCAACGGTGAACAGACGATATACTCTACTGATTATTCTATTGGAACATGTCGTATGAAATAAAGAGATTCTTACCCTTATGGAAGTTGAAATGCATGTTACAGTATTCAACTTATTGTTATGCATAACTTTTGAATCCTGTTATTGTTTCTTTAATTTGATATAACATACAATGACAGGCATTATTTCTGGGCGATATTTAAATTGCTGCGTATACATTTATGAAATATATACCCAGTGCTGCTATATGAATTGTGATATATGAATTGTGATATATGACGCATTGTTATTGATTTCGATGGACTCATCACAATTCTTTGTCAACAGTACCATCCACTTGGTAGCTTTCAACTGTTAGATTACAGAACCTCTTATTTTCTGGTCACACATGAAGTGAACACGTTTACTATCGGCATCTTGGTGGCTTTCACCGGCTGCTTGATAAAGAAATCAACCTTTCTCGGGACGCCCTGAGGAGAAGAAGAAGAAGAAGAAGACGAAGGAGAAGAAGACGAAGGAGGAAAAGAAGAAGAGGAGGAAGAAGAAGAAGAAGAAGAAGAAGAAGAAGAAGAAGAAGAAGAAGAAGAAGAAGAAGAAGAAGAAGAAGAAGAAGAAGAAGAAGAAGAAGAAGAAGAAGAAGAAGAAGAAGAAGAAGAAGAAGAAGAAGAAGAAGAAGAAGAAGAAGAGAAGAAGAAGAAGAAGAAGAAGAAGAAGAAGAAGAAGGAGGAGGAGGAGGAGGAGTAGGAGTAGGAGGAGGAGGAGAAGGAGGAGGAGGAGGACGACGACGAAAAGATTAAAAGGAAGCTGTGCAACGGGCAATAAGGGTGTTTAAAATGCTACATAGACCATTAAAAATGAATAGAAATAACAATTCAAGAGGACGACAAGTCAATACGAATAAGCATTAATATAGGGAGGGAGGGAGGGAGGGAGGGAGGGAGGGAGAGAGAGAGAGAGGGAGAGAAACAGAAACACAGACAGACAGACAGACAGAGACAGACAGACAGAGACAGAGGGAGAGAGAGAGACAGAGACAGAGACACACAGACAGACAGACAGACACAACAGACGGACAGGCAGACATAAAGACAGACAGACAGACACAGAGACAGGCAGATAGACAGAGAGAGACAGAGACAGAGATAGAGAGCGAGACAAAACCAGAGAGAAAGAGAGACAGAGATAAAGAGACAGTAAGAAAAGCAGACAGGCAGATAGACAGATAGACCGATAGATAGACAAATAGACAGACAGACAGAGAAACAGATAGGCAGATAGGCAGATAGACATATACAGAGGTTGAGACAAAAAAACGAACACACAGAGATATTAATAGATTGATAGCTATATACACACACATATATATATATATATATATATATATATATATATATATATATATATATATATATATATATATATATATATATATATATATATATATATATATATATATGTGCATATGATGGGTTTCATCCTGTGTCATTATTAAAATTTAGGAAACATCAGTTTATAATTCATTAAAACTTTGACTTTGTTTTCCTTTCAAACGAAGAAAGTAAAATACACACAGTCACACACAGATACACACACATACACACAACCCTATATTATAAGTATATGGTACATAAATACATATATATATATATATATATATATATATATATATATATATATATATATAAATATATATATATATATATATATATATATATATATATATATAAAACTTTGACCATTGTAAACTCATGAAACACTGCACCCACAACTTCTATATTTCGCATGTAGATTTCGAATAACCTGCTCTAGGTTCTTGAAGAATAAAGTTTTGGGCCGAATCAGTATTTTAATTGATTGAGGAAAAGGTTGTCATGTCAGCGATCTGCGATCCAGGGAACGTTTTTATTGTTATTGTTACTCATTCCTTCCTTTCCGGTCATTAGATCTGCAATGAACAGCCCGCCCAACTTAAGTATCGAATACACAGGTACTAAATATCACCCTGCACCCGCTAACCATCGTTGAAAAAAACAGTGTTAGTAAAAGAGTAATCAAAATCACCATTGCCTACGGGCATGCTTGTATTACATACTATAGATCTATATATATAATACGCATAAAGTATGAAATTAAATAATAATTAATTCTCTTAATTGATGCCACAACCTCTCATGCTTTATAGGGACATTTTGGTGCATGACGTAACAGAGAGATCGTCTGACCAATGTCACTCTGTAACAAAAAACGAAGGCCAAAAATCATGGTGTGCTGAGCAAGAGGAAAGCATAATATCATATTAGTGCTGAGCAAGAGGAAAGCATAATATCATATTAGTGCTGAGCAAGAGGAAAGCATAATATCATATTAGTGCTGAGCAAAAGGAAAGCATAATATCATATTAGTGCTGAGCAGAGGAAAGCATAATATCATATTAGTGCTGAGCAAGAGGAAAGCATAATATCATATTAGTGCTGAGCAAGAGGAAAGCATAATATCATATTAGTGCTGAGCAAGAGGAAAGCATAATATCATATTATTATGTAAGCCGTTCGTTGAAATTCCTTTATCGCTTGTGTTTGCACGTTTCTGTGGTCTGTAGTTAGGTGTGTTTGTGTATAACATGTCAGAGAATGTGTATTTCTTCACTGCTTTTCAAAAAATGGGTTCTCACATTGCCACTCGCAGCATTGGGTTATCTCCTCAGCATACAAGTTTAAACAAGATGTGAAACTCCAGACGAATCGACTGCCAGTGGAAGGCAGGCACACGGTTCTGTTATTGGAAGCAGGAGATGATGACAGAGATCACTGGGAAATAATAAATGTTCCAGGGCTCAGCTCTACATTAATTACAATCATGTGACTCGTAACAATACTACACTGAACCCCAAGAACCTACATGACAGGGCTCTGTGTGTGTGTGTGTGTGTGTGTGTGTGTGTGTGTGTGCTTATGCTTTCTTTATCCAATAAAACCCCCACCACCTCCCCTTTTCCGACCCATTCCCTCAATTCTTACGGATAATTATAATATCAATTATTTCAATGTAGAGCGTTTTCATCCACTGGAATGTTTGTCTGTTCAAATGGATGTGTACCACTTTTTTAAAAAGGTTGAAATCTGACTTTGATATTATACTTATACACTAGCCAACAATCTTAACTCAGTGACTCGATAGATTATGACTAGATCTTGATTGAATGTCAGCGATTAATTTCTTCTGAAAGGAATATTTCATTTGTTATTTCTTTTGTAGGTATTTTCTTTTTGTTTTGTATTGTTTTTTTCTTGTTGTTTTTTTGGGAGGAGGGGGGGGTTGTTTTTTTTAAATTGTTTTGATATTTGACGTCTTCCTTAATTCCTAAGAGTAAGGACAAACAATGGGGCAAGGGACCACTCAGCATCAATGAACAAATACATTACAATATTATAGAGAACGCCTCGGGAGAAAGTATTGTTTTATCTGCTTTGTATTTGTGAGGTCTTTGTTGTAGAGGAGTTTTAACATCAGAACCATATCCTTATTCCTAGCTTTCGATATGCCTCTTTGCCTCACTGTTTGTCTTCACACTGCCGTGATGTTGTCTCAGAGACATACTATAATGTGACGTATTTGTTAATCAGCGTTGAATGGGTGTCTTTGATAAAATAATAAATAGATTTATATAAAGAGTTATGTGGATCTAGCGACACGAACTGACATTGAATGTAACTGCTAATCATGAAAACAAATTTAAACCAAAGGCATTTTAATGAAACTCCTTTTTTAAACGATAATAAGGTTTAAAATGCGCTGTCTTTTCATGTCGAGGCGATGGGTACCGAAGAGGAGATCAGTGGTTCCTTTCTCACTCGTATCCATTTTTTTCTTCTGAGTATTCCTTTGTATCTGTCTCATCTTCGCTCTAGTCGGATTTTAACGTCCATTTAATGTCGTTGATGTGAACGGAAAAGAAAGAAATAACATGTGCACAGCAACATAGATTGATAAAAGTTATAACCAAAAAACAAAAACAAAAAGCAACCAAAAAATCACACTTACACACACACACTCACACACACATACACATACACAAACAAACAAACAACACCGCTCTGACGCCGAGGGGAAAAGTAGAAAATACAAAGACAGGTGGAACACTTTAACTCGATTAGATTTTGAAAACTTTCCGACGACAATGTTTCACTTGTTACCTCTTCCCGTCAAATAAGTTTGCAAAGGCTAGGCTTGGTGGGGGGGGGGCTGGCTCTCTCCTTAACCAAAAGGTTGTGGGTTCGAGCCTCGCTAACGATTAAAAACATGTCTTGGTTTTTTTTCGAGCAAAATCTACCCCCTCCCCCCCCCCACCCTGGTCGAGGTAGGTGGATCGACACCTAGATCATCGGTGATGGCCCATAAAAAGGAGTTTCCGTGTGCAGATCACAACAATCTATACACGTTAAAGATCCCTTGGTCATGTAGGCCTACAGGACAGTCCGGGAAAAATTAAACATCCTACCAAAACCCTCGAGATCACTTTAATAGTCGTTGTGGGTAAATCAAATCAAATCAAATCAAAGATGTCATGGCTGGCCTTAAATGAGACTGTGTGATAGAAATGTGTACATTTGATACAGTGTTATGATATATTGTTTTAAGAAACATGATAAAACGTATCTTCAGCAGTCCATGTTAAGTATTGCAACACAATACAGGTAAGTCACTGACACATGTGACCTTGACAATACATCAAACTGTTATCGTTATCCATCAAACGTGAAACCATGTTGTTGTCTCTCTGATTTAATACACTATACAGTAACAGGTGATATTTTTAGACAATCTATATATAAAACGCTGCTAATACAACACCAGCACTGATCTGATGATGTTGTGGATGGATAAATCAACTCAAAATCAAATCAAAATCAAATCAAAATCAAATCAAAATCAAATCAAAGTCAAATCAAAGTCAAATCAAAATCAAATCAAAATCAAATCAAAAAATCAAAATCAAATCAAAATCAAATCAAATCAAATCAAAATCAAATCAAATCAAATCAAAAAATCAAATCAAAATCAAAATCAAAATCAAATCAAAAAATCAAATCAAAATCAAATCAAATCAAATCAAATCAAATCAAAATCAAATCAAAATCAAATCAAAATCAAATCAAATCAAATCAAAATCAAATCAAAATCAAATCAAATCAAAATCAAATCAAAATCAAATCAAAATCAAATCAAAATCAAATCAAATCAAAATCAAATCAAAATCAAATCAAAATCAAATCAAAATCAAATCAAAATCAAATCAAAATCAAATCAAATCAAAATCAAATCAAAATCAAAATCAAATCAAAATCAAATCAAAATCAAATCTGACCATTGTTTAGACTTTTACAATGAGATTTCGTGACATCAGAGGAAAGCAACAGGAGATACACATAATATGATTCTACACATCGACCACCCGTGTGTTGTAGAATTGTGTTTGCTCATGTTCAAGTTTGACCCTTGGAAGGGGTCATGAACAGAAGAAAAAGTAAAGACAAAGAGAGAGAGAGAGCAACATACAGATTATATAGTATCTGATAAGATTTGAGTTGTTTTTTTGTTTTTATAAAGCCAAAACACAACGCACATTGAGAGGAAAACTGAAAAAATACAGAGACAGAGGGGGGGGGAGTTTTGATCGGTTCTAGGTTAAGAACACACCAACGAAAGTAGTTGACCCGTTGCGTGACCTTAACAAGTTGCTGACCTCGACCGAGAACGTCTGTGTCACACCTTGCCGGCCCAGACTTGTATTATTATTGTCCCATCTAGATGAAGACATCTGAGTTCAGATTAACCAAGCCTTAAATTTCTCAGCTGAAAGGAGACTGAGGAGTTATGATGAAAGACCTGTGAACTCTGTGGCAAATGTAGACCAACTACGGATAGGGAATACAGTAGTGTTACACTTACAGTTATATGACGACTGTGTGGATCTGATAATGATGTTTACTCCAAGATCGTCAAACGCGTGGTTAAGACATTATATGATAATTCCTAGCAGACGACATAGTGTGTTGGTTGTGTGTGTGTGTGTCAATACAGTGTTATCAGAATTAAACTACTTTGTTTCACGCACCTTGATTGCAGGTAGATCCTAGATCTATGTGCTAGGAAAGGTGACAGTATCTTGAGACTATAAGGATCGCAACTTTGATATAGGTGATTTGTTCAACATCAAGGTAACTGTGAGAAAATATTAAACTGTTACTGTTGTTATACATAGCCTACCTGCTTTACGTCATGTCGTTGCATCCAGCATACAGTGACAGATAGTGTAGCTTGCCTTAGTCTAAGGCCATTCACCTGCCGTTGAGATGTTTATATTATGTAGTATCGTAAATAAGTGATTTATCCTAGATATTTTGATAACAAGAGTGTCCAGAAAAGAAATAGGTGTCATGAATGTGTTTATATTTCTTACATCCATGATCTGATTTTAATTTAACTTTGAGGATCACTTGTATGTCCATGCGGAAAATTTCATAAGAATTGATGAAGGCAAACCACAGGAATTGTGCACCTTATAACATAACCAAATTTCAAATAATGCAAAATGTGCACTAAAATGTCTTGTTAATAAAAGGATTGATACGTTCTTCCTTTTGCTCTCCTAATGTCTTAAACTTTTTACTCGGTTTCTGCATCGAAGTTAAACATCTTTCTAGATCTAGATCTAGACTAAAACAAATCTTAGGTTAGATAGAGATATATTTATCTCAAGACATACAGTGTTCTGGATGAAATGCCTTGGGCACAAGAGGCGAAGTTTAGTATAGACATCGAGAACAGGTTCATTAATGAAAGCAGGGATAAAGAGAACACAAATATCTCCTCTCTCTCTCTTTCTCTAATTCAGAGCTTGGTAGAACAATTTAAAGTGACTGGGTTTGTATCTAACTGCAACGTTCGCAAAAGCGTCAGGTAGAGAGAGTCACTCTCGTGGACCTCAAAGACACGCACTGCCCAAAAACATGCAACGTGCTCAGCTGTCTGTTGAGACAACTCCACAACTGTTACTAAGATACAGAATGCAAGAGGTGGGAGCGAACCTTGGGCTTTCTAGCATTCACACAAGCCTGCGACATGATGTGCACAGTTACCCATACCAAATTTCCATCAATCACAAACTGACTGATGGGGACAAAGAAGGTTGCACGGTGATGTGTCGACGGCTTACAGAACAGTTTGTTGCGTCATTTATTCAGTTTTAGTGTTCCATTTATATTTTAAATTGCTTTTAATAACCAATAATGGGATTATAAAAAAATGTACACATCATGGTTCCACATGGCTATAGTATAATATGCAATTGTGGTTGTATTTGCTTGAGAATTGTGCAAATAAATCGAAATAACATGGAACTTAGTTTTTCTGGACGCCTTGTATGATGCATGATTCGTGTGTACAACACACGTACCTAAAACAGGAGTTCATTCGTTAGCCTAACTGAACAGCAGATTATAGTAGAGGCTCATGTATTTTCATTGCGGTGCTTTCTGGCCTGAAGATCGATGATCAAGTGTCATTTTGATGTGCAAGGACGACCTGATTTTGATTTGATTTTACCCACATCCACAACTGAGGTGATCTCAGGGTTTTTGATAAATCGGCTGGAACAGGGAAAAGAGTATTTCCTGAAAAACTGGAGTAAAATTTTCAACCTGTCGGGGCACGAATCTACGACCTTTTGGTTGAGAGGCAGATATCTTATCTCTGGACGACAATGTACCCCCCCCTCCCACCCCGCCTGATGAGTGTGTGGTATAGACCTTCCTGGTTTTCTTTGTAACTGCTAAATAATGCAACAGGTTTTGCAGAGTTCGATGTAAATATTATGACTACCGTACCAGTGTATGATTTAGTACGCATTTTCTCCCGCGATTCACGAGCTCCCCACAACCCACCCATCCCCACTTCTAATCTCTACTTGACAGGGGTGGGTGGGACTCGGTGGTCAAAAGGCAAGGTGTCGACCTCTCAATTCGAAAGATCGGTGGTTTGTATCCCAACATTTTGTGAAAATGTTTTCGAGGTTGTTTTTTTTTCCAGTCTCCCCACCTCCTGATACAGGTAGGTGGATCAACACCTAGTCCTATTGGAGACAGACGATAAAAAGCAGGTCCCATGTGC
>JAXRKP010002150.1:62500-67228 GCA_037039925.1 Doris montereyensis | reverse complement strand
ACTCACACTTGAACATCCTATTTGAGGTAGAGCAGAACGAAGCTGGGTGCAGGCGTTTCAAATGGCGCTAACATGGCGTAAATACTGTCGTGACAGTCCAACAAACCTTAAATCTTTAGAATTCAATTCGCAGGTTACTTACTACTGAATCGATAGGCGTCTCCCCCTGTCCAGCTGCTGAGTTGGGTTCTTCTTGCTTAAATTCAAAAGGAAAAATGGTGTCGATTGGACTGGTCAACAACCTGCGCTTCTTACTGTACACTATGTGACCTCAGAAGTATATCTCAGGTCGAACGTTTAAATAAAAAATACAAATCTGTACAGTATCTCCATGAGTTGGCTTCATTAGTTTTAATAATAATAATATAAATAATAATAATAATAATAATAATAATATAATAATAATAATAATAATAATAACAACAACAATAATAATAATAATGAGGATAATGATAATGATGATGATGATGATGATGACGATGATAATGATGATGATGATAATAATAACAATAATAACAATAATAATAATAATAATAATAATAATAATAATAATAATAATAATAATAATAATAATAATAATAATAATAATAATAATAATAATAATAATAATAATAATAATAATAATAATAATAATAATAATAGATGATGAAGAAAAAGAAGAAGAAGAAGAAGAAGTAGAACAACAACGACTTTATTGTCCATCATAGGCACATCATTTTGGTCACATCAGTGGTTATAATCCAAGTGTATATTATACGGTGTAAAAATATAACATAGTTTGTATATGACTGATAATGACTAAGACTCAAAATAGAATTATTTCATAAGAGGTTACATAATACTTAGTTAAATTTGTTGTCCTTTGAGATGAAGCGTAGAATCTCGGAAATTCGTATTACAGCGTGTTGCATGCCCACCATTTTCAGCTTTAAGAGGATTTGATCTTTTACAGCCTTTTAGTTTAGCATGTCAGTGTACGCGTGTTACAATGACCTACAAAACTCGGCGAAATAAATTCGTGCTCTGAAGGAAAACTTGGTCTCAGCTATGAACATAAGAGCTGTGTCTCAGGACCCTGCTGGTTGCCCTGTAATGTTGTTTGTTTTGGGGTTTGTTTTCTTTCTTTTCTTTTTTTTTTTTTTTTTTTTTGGTTTGGGGGGGTCATTTATTCATTTTTTGCAGTCTGGTTTTTTTCTCGGTTTTCGTTGTTGCTTGTGTTGTTTTGTTTGTTTGAGATGGTGCTTTTTTTCGATGGAACATGCAACGCTATCAAATAAATGATTGATTGGAAGGGTTGGGCGATATGGTGTTAAGTACTGTGCTGTCTTGCGCTAATGGATTCAGAATGTTACCAGCTTGGTAAATACATTTTGGGCTGTAAATTTGGCTTGATTAATACTTAACACATTCTGTGGAGGACGGATGCGTGGGTTTTTATAGTGATGAATATTTGCTGTGAGCTTTTTAAAGAAATTGCTTAAATTCATTTGATGTCTGGGGTCATGGGCTGTTTGTATTTCCATATTCTGTCTAACACCACAACAATCAATCAGAGACCACATTGCCGTGCTATTATCGATGATATTTATAGTTTTATTGATTTGTGCACAAATAATCTTTCATCCATCTTGAAGAAAGGGTGAAGTAATGACAGCAACTTTGCATCGGTATGCTTTTCAATAATAAGCCAGATTGCAGCCAATTTCATTGCCTCACAGAAAAGTCAGATTGCAACCAATTTCATTGCCTCGCAGAAACGTCAGGTTGCAGCCAATTTCATTGCCTCGCAGAAAAGCCAGATTGCAGCCAATTTCATTGCATCGCAGAAAAGTCAGATTGGAGCCAATTTCATTGCCTCCTAGAAAAGCCCAGATTATACGCAATTTGATTGCTCCTCAGAAAAATCAGATAGCAGCCAATTTGATTGCTTCACAGAAAAGTCAGATTGTAATAGACATCTAACCACAATATTAGCAGCATGATTTGAGTGGTTTGGAGAAATACTACTTAAGACGTTGCCTAAGCCGTGACTGAAACAAAAACTGTCACTGTTAAGATGTTACCACGTGTACTTTCCTTTACAACACATCGGAAGTGAAACACAAACGCACTGACTACAAAGTGGAAATAGAGGTAAAGTTCCTTCAGTAACACAAAATACACTGACTACAAGGTAGAAATAGAGTAAGTTCCTTAGTAACACAAACCACACTGACTACAAGGTAGAAATAGAGGTAAGTTCCTACAGTAACACAAAAAACACTGACTACAAAGTGGAAATAGAAGTAAGTTCCTTCAGTAACACAAAACACACTGACTACAAGGTAGAAATAGGAGGTAAGTTCCTTCAACACAAAAAAATACACTGACTACAAGGTGGAAATAGAGATAAGTTCCTTCAGTAACTCAAAACTGACTACAAAGTGGAAATGAAGTAACACAAAATACACTGACTACAAGGTGGAAATAGAGGTAAGTTCCTTCAGTAACACAAAACACAATGACTACAAAGTGGAAATAGAGGTAAGTTCCTTCAGTAACACAAAACACACTGACTACAAGGTGGAAATAGAGGTAAGTTCCTTCAGTAACACAAAACACAATGACTACAAAGTGGAAATAGAGGTAAGTTCCTTCAGTAACACAAAATACACTGACTACAAGGTGGAAATAGAGGTAAGTTCCTTCAGTAACACAAAACACAATGACTAAAAGGTAGAAATAGAGGTAAGTTCCTTCAGTAACACAAAATACACTGACTACACGGTGGAAATAGAGGTAAGTTCCTTCAGTAACACAAAAACTACACGGTGAAAATAGAAAACAAGTTCCTTAAGACTACACGGTGGAAATAGAGGACTAAGTTCCTTCAGTAACACAAAACACAACGACTACACGGTGGAAATAGAGGTAAACCAAGTAACACTAAACAAAAATAGAGGTAAGTTCCTTAAGTGGTGGAATACAAAACACATTGGCTGGAAATAGAAAACACAACGTACTGACTACAAGGTGGAAATAGAAAAACACAACGTACTGACTACAAGGTGGAAATAGAAAACACAACGTACTGACTACAAGGTGGTGGAAATAGAAAACACAACGTACTGACTACAAGGTGGAAATAGAAAACACAACGTACTGACTACAAGGTAAAATAGAAAACACAACGTACTGACTACAAGGTGGAAATAGAAAACACAACGTACTGACTACAAGGTGGAAATAGAAAACACAACGTACTGACTACAAGGTGGAAATAGAAAACACAACGTACTGACTCAAAGGTGGAAATAGAAAACACAACGTACTGACTCAAGGTGGAAATAGAAAACACAACGTACTGACTACAAAGTGGAAATAGAAAACACAACGTATTGACTACAAGGTGGAAATAGAAAACACAACGTACTGACTACAAAAGTGGAAATAGAAAACACAACGTACTGACTACAAAGTGGAAATAGAAAACACAACGTACTGACTCAAAGCGGAAATAAAACACAACGTACTGACTACAAAGTGGAAATAGAAAACACAACGTACTGACTACAAAGTGGAAATAGAAAACACAACGTACTGACTACAAGGTGGAAATAGAAAACACAACGTACTGACTACAAATTGGAAATAGAAAACACAACGTACTGACTACAAAGTGGAAATAGAAAACACAACGTACTGACTACAAAGTGGAAATAGAAAACACAACGTACCGACTACAAAGTGGAAATAGAAAACACAACGTACTGACTACAAAGTTGGAAATAAATAGAAAACACAACGTACTGACTACAAAGTGGAAATAGAAAACACAACGTACTGACTACAAAGTGAAATAGAAAACACAACGTACTGACTACAAAGTGGAAATAGAAAACACAACGTAGTGACTACAAAGTGGAAATAGAAAAACACAACTTACTGACTACAAAGTGGAAATAGAAAACACAACGTACTGACTACAAAGTGGAAATAGAAAACACAACGTACTGACTACAAAGTGGAAATAGAAAACACAACGTACTGACTACAAGGTGGAAATAGAAAACACAGCGTACTGACTCAAGGTGGGGATAAAGGTGAGTTCCTTCAATGCCACTACAGCGCATAGAACCGAAGGTTTTCCCAGTTTCTGTAGCAAAAATGGAACAAGAGATGATTATCATCTTCTGGACAGGACGATAGTCTGATGCATGGTGTTACTCCAAGCTAGTGCGTGTGCCCATTTGCGCCTGGTTCGAAAGGGGAAATGCGTGTTAAATGTCTTTCCCATGGAACACAACGTCGGACGTAGCTTTGCTAGGATTCGAACCCATGATCTCATTATCCTTAGTCATTCAGTTTAATAACTTGGCCATTAACGCCACACGAATGGAAGTAATGAAATTGGGGCTTTTTTCGGGTAAATACACTTGTTTTTGCACGCATCCTCAGTTCCAATCAGATTCCTCACCACAGTGGTTGATTTCGTTATACGAATATATAGATAAGATGTTTCTTTATTGTCCCAAAATACAGGCACATGATTTGGTTGATAGCACACCAGGTTCCACAGTTTAACAAGACAAACATTATATTATACAAAGACAATATAGCACGGCGTACATTACAATTTAAAAAATAATTATTTAAAAAAACGATCATTATAGTACAGTGACAATAAGTCTTTGAATATTTAAAAGAAAGTTTAACAACTATAGTCCATTGGTGCTATATGGTGTTGGT
>JAXRKP010002150.1:40000-50000 GCA_037039925.1 Doris montereyensis | reverse complement strand
ACAGACAGACAGACAGACAGACAGTGAGACAGAGAGAGAGACGGAGATACAGAGAGAAAAGAGAGAGAGAGAGAGAGAGAGAAGAGAGAGAGAGATATATATATATATAGAGAGAGAGAGAGAGATAGAGAGAGAGACAGACAGACAGACAGACAGACAGGCAGTGAGACAGAGAGAGATGGAGATACAGAGAGAGAGAGAGAGAGACAGACAGACAGACAGAAAGACAGACAGACAGACAGACAGACAGTGAGACAGAGAGAGAAACAGATACAGAGGAGTAGAGTAATTATATACAGAGAGAGAGAGAGAGAGAGATTAGTGAGAGAGAGAGAGAGAAGAGAGAGAGAGAGAGAGAGAGAAGAGAGAAGAGAGAGAGAGAGAGAGATATGTGTGTGAGTGTGTGTATGGGTGTGCATCGATGTGGAAGAGAAGTATGTACGAAAACGGAAGACAATGTAGTGTGTATGTATATAATAATACACGTGTACCTTTGTTTGAATGTCATTTATGTAAAGACGTACGAGAAAATGTGTCGTGCGTGGGGATGTGAATGCGTGCGTGTGTGTGTCTGCTGAAATGGACTTTTCCTGTGGGTTTGTTGATGGTGTGTGAATAATTCATTTCATTGTTGTGACATGTGAGTTTCTATTCTAAGTCTGTGTTTTGTTCTCGCTCTTAAAGTTTGTTTCGTGAGAGTACTTAATCAGGCACGGTTAAAGCAATGAATAGTTAAGTATCTACTTTAAACCTGCCTATCACAGTTTGGGGGTCTATTATTTATGTTTCATCTGTTTTCTTTCACTTCATTTCTGGTTAATTTGTCATAGCCATTGGTCTTTAATCATTTTGTTCCATTTGGTTATTAAGTTATTTATTACCAAAGTTCATCATATAATTATGCCAAGTATATCTACGCACACCGGGCAGTGGACAGGTAGACACCTGTACGGGGAAAAATACAATCCCGTGAACATGGAAACTTGCAGGCGGGTCTTGGGTGACCAAAGGCTAAGGGAGTTAAATTGACAGAAAATTACAACATGCTGCCTTGCGGGCTGGTTTTGAGTAACCAAAGGTTAAAGGAGTTAACCCTGACAGAAAATAACAAGGCTTGGTATGGGGGCCTCAAAAATATAGAATAGGAGTAGGTCTCCTAATGCATAAAAGCAAGAAAAGCTACTAGAAAGTTGGAAATGTATAAGCCCACGGCTATTAGAGGTAAACATCAAACCAACTAAAAGGAAAAGAAATTAAATTATTAATAGCTTATGGACCAAACGAAGATGCGACCAAAGAAGAAAAAGATATCTTCGAAAACGAGTTACAAATAGCTGCAGAGAATCTCAAACCCAAACAGGAACTAATTGTTTGAGGAGATTTAAACGCTAGAGTAGGCAACAATGTAGAAACATCAGGAGAACAACTTCTCCAAATGGAGAGAGACTAATAGATTTTTGCCTAAATAATAACATGCAAATAGCTAACACCTTTTTTCCTCATAACGATATCCACAAATATACAAGAGTAAATGAAGACTGGTGTGAAAAATCAATCGTAGACTACATAATAGTTAGCAGCTCCCTTTTTACAGCACAATGCATGCAAGAGTAAACAAGGAGCTGAAATATTTAGTGATCATCACCTAGTGGTAGCCAAAATGAGATTACTAACTGAGGAAAACAAACAGAAAAGGAAAAGAGAAAAAAGCTACTAAACTCAAAATAAAAAGAATTAAATAAACTAATAATAAAACAGATATACCAATCTAGGATAAAAAAAGATTTATCAGTGAAAGGTAGATGGATCTGAAGGATATTTAATAGAAGAAAAGTGGCAAATGTATAAAAAAAAAAAAAAACACTCCTCAGTTGCACTGAAGAGGTCTGTGGTAAGAAACAAATTAAAGGAGATGGGAAAAGAACAACATGGTGGATTGAGAATGTCAAAACTAAAATCAAAGAAAGAAGGTTGCCTGGAAGAAATACTTGCAAACAAAGAGACCAGAGGATAGGATAGATTATGTGAATAAAAGAACTATCGCCAAAAGAGGAAATTAGGAAAGCAAAACCGGAACAGTGGGAAGAGTTTGGACAAAGACTTCAAGAAAGCTATCAAGGAAATCAAAAGCTGTTTTGGGAGCAATGAAGAGCATAGAAAGACCAAAGCATGCCCAATACGACAAATTAAAAATGCCAAAGGAGAAATAATGAAGAAAACAGCGAAATAATGGAAACGCGGAAAAATGATTTCAACAATTACATAATCCATCCAGAACATATGAAGCAAAAGATACAGATCAATTATTAAGAGTAACAAATAATCCAAATGAGACAGCTGAGGATATAGATATCTCAATGGAAGAACTTCAAACAGTTATAAAGAAAAGTGAAATTGGAAAGGCCCCAGAAGCAGATAAAGTTTATCCAAAAATGATTCAAAACCAAGGGAGAGAGGCAGACAAACTACTTCATGCAACATGTCAACAAGCATGGAAGTCAAACATTTGTCAGACGACTGGAAAGGAACAGTAGTACCAATCAGAATCCAGAATCAGAATTGATAATTCGCAAAGGCATTTGCCCATGAATGCGAATATAGTGTTTACACTTCAGTTCATATTCACACATTTTCACGTCCAACACACGTTTAAATTGGTCAACAGATAAGCTGTTGATGACTCTATTTGTCAGGGCATTCCACTCGCAGATGGTTCGAGGGAAAAAGCTGCTGTTTGTAAATGTTGGTCCGGGTATGTGGGTTGATGAATTTTACTTCAGTGATGATTTCTTGTTGAGCAAAGTATATTCATTGTTGCGTTGAAAAAATAAGTTGGGATTTTCACGGTTGTCTGTGTTTATTGCTTTGTAAATATGTGTGAGGCGAGAGAAAGGATTAGTGAATGCTCAGACTAGAAAATGTCATAGCCAGCGTGGGAAAAGTGTGTGCCAGGATTTAGATGAGACGGGGAAAAGAGTGAGATCATGTTGAACTTTTTAGAGTGGATTTAGACCAAGAAGAAGTGTACAAGACCACACAATTGCAATTAGACAAATAATAGAAAAATCCTTGAAGAGACATCGACTTGCACCTGTGTTTATTGACACTGTGAAGAGGACAAACTATGACATTCCTTTAAAAAAACGATGTAGACAAAATTCGATAGAAGCCATCAAAATTGTTACAATAAGCCAACATGTGCAGTGAAATTAGCTAGAAGCATATCTGCAGAATTTGATGTAGATATAGGAGTAAGACAGGATTGTATCCTGTCCTCTTTTCTTTATCTGCATTGTAGGATTCAGTCGCAAAGGCATCCTCAAAAATGAAGATGAATGTAGGTATGCGGAAGCTCAAACCAGTAACTCTATCAATGCTTTCATTTGCTGATGATTTAGTTCTGTTTGGAAGATCAGAAAGAGACCTCCAGTCGAATATCAACATGATGAATAATGAATTAAATAAAAGAGGAATGAGAGTAAATGCAAAGAAAACCAAAACAATGCTAGTAACTAGGAAGCTAAAACACAAAATCTTAATTGGGCAGGAATAATTTAGTACAAGTTCAAAGCTACAATTACCTTGGAGTAGTGATTAACTCAGAGGGAAAACAAAGAGAAAAAATCAGCCAGAGAATCCAAAAGGCAAGTGCAATATATAACCATCTGGGAAAGGCATTTTGTAGGTATAAACAAAAATTGTCAACAAATACCAAAAATGGCAATATACAACAGTTTATTGTCCTACTCTCCTCTATGGCAACGAAAACATGCACCTTATACAGTAGAGAATACAGTAAGTACAGGCATCCGAAATGAAATATCTAAGGGTAGTAGGGAAAACTAAAAGAGACAAAATTAGAAACACAACAATAAGAGATCAAGCCAAAGCAGATGGCTAAAAACTAACGATAAAAGAAATCAACTGAGATGGTTTGGAAATGCTAACAGAAGGAATAACAGAATATATAAATCAGTATACATTGCTAAAACTCAAGGTAAAAGACCAAAGGCAGACCTCGGAGAAAGTGGGGAAGAAGATATAAAAGAGACATTAATACAAAGAAAATTAAACTTTCACCGAAGGAAACAGAAAATGCCAGGACATGGCAGCCTGGAAAAAGATCATTTCGTGCAACTAAACCCGCACCAAGAAGGTAGAATGGGAAATGATAAAGAAAGAAAGAAAAGAAAGATCTACGTATATAGTTACAAAAGTAAATTAAACCCCATACTTGAGTTGAGCATAGGGTAACCACGATTCCACTTATACTCAATGTTGAGCATAGGGTAGCCACGCCTAGAGCCATGTTTTTTTCTGGGCATAAGGCATAATGCGATATTTTGTCATTGCTTTCTACGCCTGATTTACTGTCGTTGAGTCTGAATGGTCCCAGCTATGCATTTCTCTGCTCAATCGACAGGAGGGTCAGAAAGATTTGCCCACCCCTGGGAATCGAACTACGGCCTCCTGGGTGGTAGTCCGACTCTCTACCGACTAGGTACACTATTATTAATATTATGATGATATTACGCTGATGTCTGTCTGAACGTCGCTGTGATGGCTAGTGCGCTGGATCTAGTACCTTTTCTTAACAAGAATCGAATTTTGTTCGTGTGTGTGTGTGTGTGAGTGTGTATGTGTGTGTGTGTGAGTGTGTATGTGGTGTGTGTGTGTGTGTGTGGTATTTTTTTACTTCTTATAGTCATAGATCTGTGTTTGCATAGTTCGAACGAGCAACCATTATTGTCGACCTGAAAGACCTCAGGTGAAAAAAGAAAGGACGACCTATGCTGCCGTCCTGATGCGATGAGTGAGACGGAAGAGGAATCAAAGGAGGGCGAATGAAGGGACAGATTTGAAGCCTCATCTTTGATTCAAACTAGCAAAAATGGTTAAGTATTGATAAAATATTAACAAGTTCCTCCAAGGCCCTTATTGCCTATGAAGCTGGAGCTTATCGGTTTATATAGCATGAACAGGTAGCAATTATCACCACCTAATCTGTCACAATTTTCCATTCCCATGTTGATGCTGGTACCCATTAGTACCCGGATCGAGCGGAGGAAATGCGTGTTGAGCGTCTTTCCCGGTGACCGTAACGTCGGATCTAGCTTTGATTGAATAAGGTGTGCCCTGAGATAATTATTATGTTCTTGGCTAATATCTTAATTCCCACATTTCAGCGTGGTGCCTTAAGGCGAACGACAGCAAGATATGACTCGGATTAACATTGACAGAGCAGTGAAGAAATTAACACCTCAACACTATCTTGGACAAAGGATGCGAAAAGAGTAGACACAAAAATTCTGTCTCCGTGACGTACTTAACATCTATGATGACTTCATTCAGCTTGGCTGTCACGGTCCTTGCCGTGACGTTGTCAGCTCTCTTTGACGTCACTCAGTCGGTGTGTGACGTCCCTGTAGGTAAGCGCATTATGTTTTCCATTTTCTTTGTAACGTTAGCCACTGGTTTCTTGTGGAAATGAAATAAAAAATGTCATGTTCTGTTTGAGGCTTTTACTTGTGTTTACATGATTGTTATAAATGAAATAAGTAAAGTATACACAATAACGTTATATCATCTGCTAAAGGGAGTGTTTCCCCTGTGTTTCTTGCTTTATAGTAACGTATACACAATAACGTTATATCATCTGCTTAAAAGTGTTTTCTCTGTGTTTCTTGCTTTATAGTAACAGTATACACAATAACATTTATCATCTGCTTAAAGGGAGTGTTTCCCCTGTGTTTCTTGCTTTATGTAACGTTAACGTTATATCATCGGCTTAAGGAAGTGTTTTCCCTGTGTTCGCATAATGGTATATTATTATTATTGTGTTTATATAGTAACAGTATACACAATAACATTATATCGTCTGCTTCAAGCAGTGTTTGGAGCATTAGAAAAAAATCACATCCATCGTTTCTTGCTATTATAGTAACAGTATACACAATAACGTTATATCATCTGCTTAAAGTCAGAGTGTTTCCTTTGTTTTTAGATATAGTACACAAATACACCCCTAACGTTATATCATCTGCCTAAAAATGTATTGTTTTCTCTGTGTTTCTTGCTTTATAGTAACAATGATTTGCAATAAGATCTTTGAAAATCTGACGTTAAAGGGAGTGTTTCCCCTGTGTTCTCAAAATATCTTTATAGTAACATTTATATTATACAACTGAACGTTATATCATCCGCTAGGTGTCGATCACCTAGGGGAGGGGGGGGAGTGTTTTCCCTGTGTTCGACCAAACTCGGTAAATTGTTTCATCCGTTGGCGGGGCTCGAACCCACTATCTTTTACTTCAAACGATTTATGGTTCGATAGTAATCAGTATACACAATAACATCGGAGACGGACGATTCAAAAGATATCCCATGTGAAGATCACAACACCCTGTGCGTTAAAGATCCTTGGCAATCCGGCCAAATTTTAAGTTTAAAACAACCTAGGATCACCTTAGTTGTGGATGTGAGTAAATCAAATCCAAACAAAACAAACCAAAGATAATAGTAATAACATACTCCAAACTCGTCAAATAAGTAGTTAAGACGATATAATTCAAAGACACCTTGTGTTTATTTTTAAAAGTTGTTTTTAAAAAATTAACCAATCAGTAAGTTTGAATTAAAACCAAAAATGATTTGCGGTCAACATCTTTGAAAATGGACGTTATAGTTTTCCATCCCTTCTCAAAATATCTAAATATGCCACTCCGACACCAGCATTGTCCATGACCATCCACTTTCTAAATCCGTCCAATCAGACGTCACAAGATAAGTGACGTCGATATTTGAAATTGGATGTAGAGCTCGTAGTGTTATCCATCTCAAACCGGAATGGTGACCTTCACGGGGGAGGGGATGTCAAGCGGTAAGTTTCATAACTTATGGGCAGATAACTCTTTTGTTTCATCCTGTTGGAAATCTGTGCTCCGAACCCACTTTTTGTTTTGGTTGAGAGGTCCCCTGGTTCAGGTAGGTGGATCGACACCTGTCCCATCGGAGACGGACGATATTAAGATATCCCATGTGAAGATCACAACACCCTGTGCACGTTAAAGATCCCTTGGCAATCCGGCCAAAATTTTAAAAAAATTTACCCAAAACAACCTGAGATCACCTTAGTTGTGGATGTGAGTAAATCAAATCAAACAAAACAAACCAAAGATAATAGTAATAACAACTCCAAAATCGTCAAATAAGTAGTTAAGACGATATAATTCAGAGCCGACCTTGTGTTTATTTTTCAAAAAGTTGTTTTTTGATAATCTTCCCCCAACGTGTTTCCTCTCAACAGGAAGCGGGACATCTTATGGGTTGAAGTTTTTCCATCCCATACCCAGAAATCCTTCTGCCACTCCGACACCAGCATTGTCCATGACCATCCACTTTCTAAATCCGTCCATCCACGACGTCACAGTTAAGTATAAAGAACCTTTGAAATTGGATGTAGAGCTCGTAGTGTTAGCCATTTCAAACCGGAATGGTGACCTTCACGGATGTACACAATGTCAAGCGGTAAGTTTCATAACTTATGGGCAGATAACTCTTTTGTTTTGCTGTAGGAAATCTGTGCTAGAGGAAACTGATTGTTTTGTTGTTGTTGTTGTTGTTGTTGTTGTTGTGTGATGTTCAAGTATTTCAATGAAATTAGATGCTGATGGAGTCACATCTGACACTGGCAAGAGGTACGCTTGAGTGAGTGTGATGGACATCATTTCAATGAAACATAGATGCTTGAGTGTGTGGTGGACATCTTTCAATAAGACGTAGATGCTTGAGTGAATGTGATGGACATCATTTCAATAAGACGTAGATGCTTGAGTGAGTGTGATGGACACAATTTCAATGAGACGTAGATGTTTAAGTGAGTGTGATGGACATCATTTCAATAAGACGTAGATGTTTGAGTGAGTGTGATGGACACCATTTCAATAAGACGTAGATGTTTGAGTGAGTGTGATGAACATCATTTCAATAAGACATAGATGCTTGAGTGAGTGTGGTGGACACCATTTCAATAAGACGTAGATGCTTGAGTGAGTGTGATGGACACAATTTCAATAAGACGTAGATGTTTAAGTGAGTGTGATGGACACAATTTCAATAAGACGTAGATGTTTAAGTGAGTGTGATGGACACAATTTCAATAAGACGTAGATGTTTAAGTGAGTGTGATGGACACAATTTCAATAAGACGTAGATGTTTAAGTGAGTGTGATGGACACAATTTCAATAAGACGTAGATGTTTGGTGAGTGTGATGGACACAATTTCAATAAGACGTAGATGTTTAAGTGAGTGTGATGGACACAATTTCAATAAGACGTAAATGTTTGAGTGAGTGTGATGGACACAATTTCAATGAAACGTAAAATTTGATGCTGAGTGTGATGGACACAATTTCAATAAGACGTAGATGCTTGAGTGAGTGTGATGGACATCATTTCAATAAGACGTAGATGCTTGAGTGAGTGTGATGGACATCATTTCAATAAGACGTAGATGCTTGAAGTGAGTGTGATGGACACATTTCAAAGAGACGTAGATGTTTGAGTGAGTGTGATGGACATCATTTCAATAAGACGTAGATGCTTGAGTGAGTGTGATGGACATCATTTCAATAAGACGTAGATGCTTGACTGAGTGTGATGGACACCATTTCAATAAGACGTAGATGTTTGAGTGAGTGTGATGGACATCATTTCAATAAGACGTAGATGCTTGAGTGAGTGTGATGGACACTCATTTCAATAAGACGTAGATGCTTGAGTGAGTGTGATGGACATCATTTCAATAAGACGTAGATGTTTGAGTGAGTGTGATGGACACCATTTCAATAAGACGTAGATGCTTGAGTGAGTGTGATGGACACAATTTCAATAAGACGTATGAAGCCTGAGTGAGTGTGATGGACACCATTTCAATAAGACGTAGATGCTTGAGTGAGTGTGATGGACACCATTTCAATAAGACGTGAAATGCTTGAAGGGAGTGTGATGGACACAATTTCAATAAGACGTATGATGTTTGAGTGAGTGTGATGGACATCATTTCAATAAGACGTGAAAATTTGAGTGAGTGTAATGGACACAATTTCAATGAGACGTGAAGGTTTGAGTGAGTGTGATGGACACTATTTCAATGAGACGTGAAAGTTTTAGTGGACATAATGGACACAATTTCAATGAGACGTGAAGGTTTGAAGTGGACATAATGGACACCATTTCAATGAGACGTGAAAGTTTGAGTGGACATAATGGACACCATTTCAATGAGACGTGAAAGTTTAAGTGGACATAATGGACACCATTTCAATGAGACGTTAAGGTTTGAGTGGACATAATGGACACCATTTCAATGAGACGTGAAGGTTTGAGTGGACATAATGGACACCATTTCAATGAGACGTGAAGGTTGAAGTGGACATAATGGACACCATTTCAATGAGACGTTAAGGTTTGAGTGAGTGTAATGGACACCATTTCAATGAGACGTGAAGGTTTGAGTGAGTGTAATGGACACCATTTCAATGAGACGTTAAGGTTTGAGTGAGTGTAATGGACACCATTTCAATGAGACGTTAAGGTTTGAGTGAGTGTAATGGACACCATTTCAATGAGACGTGAAGGTTTGAGTGAGTGTAATGGACACCATTTCAATGAGACGTGAAGGTTTGAGTGAGTGTAATGGACACAATTTCAATGAGACGTGAAGGTTTGAGTGAGTGTAATGGACACTATTTCAATGAGACGTGAAGGTTTGAGTGAGTGTAATGGACACAATTTCAATGAGACGTGAAGGTTTGAGTGAGTGTTATGGACACTATTTCAATGAGACGTTAAGGTTTTAGTGACATAATGGACACCATTTCAATGAGACGTTAAGGTTTGAGTGGACATAATGGACACCATTTCAATGAGACGTTAAGGTTTGAGTGGACATAATGGACACCATTTCAATGAGACGTGAAGGTTGAAGTGGGCATAATG
>JAXRKP010002150.1:27500-32500 GCA_037039925.1 Doris montereyensis | reverse complement strand
TGTACACCGACAGATCCCTAGCTTGGTTTTGATCTGAAGCCTGGAAGTGTACACCGACAGATCCCCCTAGTTTGATTTCGATCTGAGGCCTTGAAGTGTACACCGACAGATCCCCTAGCTTGATTTCGATCTGAAGCCTTGAAGTGTACACCGACAGATCCCCTAGCTTGATTTGATCTGAAGCCTTGAAGTGTACACCGACAGATCCCCTAGTTTGATTTCGATCTGAGGCCTTGAAGTGTACACCGACAGATCCCCTAGCTTTCGATTTTGATCTGAAGCCTGGAAGTGTACACCCACAATCGACAACACAATCGACAACACCAGAAGCTATTCAAGTCTACTGTCTATAAATTGATTAAAACGACAGACACAATGTGTAAAGGATATTTCACTTGGCACATCTTTGCTGCCTTGGGGGTTTTTTGTCTATTGAATTGTACATTATTAGAAGAGTTGCAGCCTAGTTGAAAACTCTCTGGGGCAATGGGTTCAGTTTGTATATATTGTAATGGTTTATTAGCACTTAAAGGAAAGAAAGAGTTTTCTTTAAAAGAAAAAAATTCTCTTTTGTTTTATCCATATTATATAAAAGGTCATTGTATTAAAAAGGAAATTAGATTTTAAGATGAGATACCGTGTGAGTGAACTTGCAGAGGCAAAAAATGATCTCGGCTACTGAAGGCTGAAACTAGACAATGCCGCACTTCATTGATGTAAAAATCAATAATGTAAGCTTTGATTTTCACTTCAATCATGTCACGTCGGAGGGGTATAAATGTGCCTATTCTGTGAGGGACATAAAGTTTTGACGTGCATATTATGAGATTCGTATGGATCTTTAACTGGTTACTGTTTGTATGTATGCATCATATAGGTAAAGACAAACGGATGGACGGTAAATTCATGATAGATGGATGTATGGATTGGTGGGTTGATGGATGGATGGATGTATGGATTGGTGGGTTGATGGATGGATGGATGTATGGATTGGTGGGTTGATGGATGGCTGGATCTATGGATTTCATGGGTTGATTGATGATTGGATGTATGGATTGGTGGGTTGATGGATGATTGGATGTATGGATTGGTGGGTTGATGGATGTATGGATGTATGGATGTATGGATTGGTGGGGATTGTTGGGTGGATGGATGTATGGATTGGATGGATGGATGTATAGATTGGTGGGTTGATGGATGGATGGATGTATGGATTGCTGGGTTGATGGATGGTTGGATGTATGGATTGGTGGGTTGATGGATAGATGGATGTATGGATTGGTGCGTTGATGGATGGATGGATGGATTGGTGGGTTGATGGATGGTTGGATTGGTGGTTGTTGGATGTATGGATTGGTGGGTTGATGGATGTATGGATTGGTGTGTTGATGGTTGGATGTATGGATTGGTGGGTTGATGGATGTATGGATTGGTGGGTTGATGGATGTATGGATTGGTGGGTTGATGGATGGTTGGATGTATGGATTGGTGGTTTGATGGATGGTTGGATGTATGGATTGGTGGGTTGATGGATGGTTGGATGTATGGATTGGTGGGTTGATGGATAGATGGATGTATGGATTGGTGCGTTGATGGATGGATGGATGGATTGGTGGGTTTATGGATGTATGGATTGGTGTGTTGATGGTTGGATGTATGGATTGGTGAGTTGATGGATGTATGGATTGGTGGGTTGATGGATGTATGGATTGGTGGGTTGATGGATGTATGGATTGGTGGGTTGGATGGTTGGATGTATGGATTGGTGGGTTGATGTTTATGGATTGGTGGGTTGATGGATGTATGGATTGGTGGTTTGATGGATGGTTTGATGGATTGGATGGATTGATGGATGGTTGGATGGGTTGATGGATGGTTGGATGTATGGATTGATTGATGCATGTATGGATGTATGGATTGGTGGGTTGATGGATGGATGGATTGGTGGGTTGATGGATGGATGGATTGGTGGGTTGATGGATGTTGGATTGGATTGATGGATTTGGATGGGTTGATGGATGGTTGGATGTATGGATTGGTGGGTTGATGGATGTATGGATTGGTGGGTTGATGGATTTACGGATTGGTGGGTTGATGGATGGATGGATGTATGGATTGGTGGGTTGATGGATGTATGGATGTATGGATTGGTGGATTGATGGGTGGATGGACGTATGGATTGGCGGGTTGATGGACGTATGGATTGGTGTGTTGATGGATGTATGGATGTATGGATTGGTGGGTTGATGGATGTATGGATTGGTGGGTTGATGGATGGTTGGATGTATGGATTGATGGGTTGATGGATGGATGGATGTATGTATTGGTGGGTTGATGGATGGATGGATTGGTATGGATTGGATGTGGATTTGATGGATGGATGTATGGATGTTGGATGCATGGATTGGTGGGTTGATGGATGGATGGATGTATGGATTGGTGGGTTGATGGATGGATGGATGTATGGGTTGATGGATGGTTGGCTGTATGGATTGGAGGGTTGATGGATGGATGGATGTATGGATTTGTGGGTTGATGGATGGATAGCTGTATGGATCAGTGGGTGGGTGGATGGATGTATGGATGGATCAGTGGGTGGATGGATGGATGGATGTATGTTTGAATGGATCAGTGGCTGGGTAGATGGATGGATGTATTGATTGGTGGATGGATTGATGTATGTATGGATGAATGGATGCATGGATGGATCAGTGGGAGGGTTGATGGATGGATGTATGGATGGATGAATGGATGGGTGGATGGATGGATGTATGGATTGATCAGTGGATGGATGGATGGATGGATGGATGGATGGATCAGTTTGTGGGTGGATGGATGGATGTATTGATTGATCAGTGAAGTAGATGGATGGATGGATGTATGGGCGGATGGATGGATGGATGGATGGGTGGGTGAATGGATGGATGGATGGATCAGTGGGTGGAAGTGGATGGATGGCTGTATGGATGGATGAGTGAGTGGATGGATGGGTGGATGGATGTATGGATGGATCAATGTGGGTGGGTGGATGGATGTATGGATGGATCAGTGGGTGGATGGATGGATGTATGGATGGATCAGTGGGTGGACAGATGGATGTATGGATGGATGGATCAGTGGGTGGATGGATGGATATATGGATGGATCAGTGGGTGGATGGGATGGTGTAAGGATGGATCAGTGGGTGGGTGGATGGATGGATGTATATAGATGTATGGATGAATCAGTGGGTGGGTGGATGGATGTATGGATGGATGGGTGAGTGGATGGATGGATGTATGGATGAATCATGAATGGATGGATGGATGTATGGATGGAAGAATGTGAGTGGATGAATGGATGTATGGATGAATCAGTGAATGGATTGATGGATGTATGGATGGAAGGATGTATGGATGGATGAATGGATGTATGGATGGAAGAATCAGTGAATGGATGGATGGATGTATGGATGGAAGAATGGTGGATGAATGGATGTATGGATGAATCAGTGAATGGATGGATGGATGTATGGATTGATCAGTGGGTGGATGGATGGATGGATGTATGGATGGATCAGTGGGTGGATAGATGGATGTATGGATGGATGGATCAGTGGGTGGATGGATGAATATATGGATGGATCAGTGGGTGGATGGATGGCTGTAAAGATGGATCAGTGGGTGATAGATGAATGTATGGATGGATCAGTGGGTGGATGGATGGATGTATGGATGGATCAGTGGGTGGATAGATGGATGTATGGATGGATTGATCAGTGGGTGGATGGATGGATATATGAATGGATCAGTGGGTGGATGGATGGATGGATGTATGGAGGGATCAGTGGGTGGATGAATGGATGGATGGATGGATCAGTGGGTGGATGGATGGCTGTATGGAAGGATCAGTGGGTGGATAGATGGATGTATGGATGGATGGATCAGTGGGTGGATGGATGTCTGTAAGGATGGATCAGTGGGTGGATGGATGGATGTATGGATGGATCAGTGGGTGGATAGATGGATGTATGGATGGATGGATCAGTGAGTGGATGTATGGATATATGGATCGATCAGTGGGTGGACGGATGGCTGTAAGGATGGATCAGTGGGTGGATGAATAGATGGATGTATGGATGTATGAATGAATCAGTGGGTGGGTGGATGGATGCATGGATGAATCAATGAATGGATGGATGGATGTATGGATGGATCAGTGGGTGGGTGGATGGATGGATGTATGGATGGATCAGTGGGTGGATGGATGTATGGATGGATGGATCAGTGGGTGGATGGATGGATATATGGATGGATCAGTGGGTGGATGGATGGATGTATGGATGGATTAATGGGTGGATGGAGGGATCTATGGATGGATCAGTGGGTGGGTGGATGGGTGAATGGGTGGATGGTAAATGCATGGATGAATGGATGGATGATTGGTTGTATGGATAAGTAGAAGTGTGGGCGAATAGCTGGATAGGTGTGGATCAAAAGACGAGCTACGGATAAGTGGATGCATGGATCAAAGATTAATTTAGAAACGTTTTATATATTCAGGGAACTCTCCAAAGATACAAAATATTACGAAATTTGAAATTGTTACCACAATGCTGCTAAGGACAGACGTGGTTTAATACAGAAATTCGTCTTCACGTAACTGTAATAAACCTTGTTATTTTGGTATCAAGAATATATAGAAGAAATGTTGATAAATAATATAAAAAGAAAAGCTCAACTGCTGGTTTTGAGACTGTTCCTCGGAATCAGCTGCCCGTTTCAAATTGATTACGTAATCGATCCTGTTTCTCTTGATTATCGATTTAGAGGAAATGTGAGGGAAGAAAAAATACAAACTATCAAAGAACAAATAAAAATGGTCTTGTTTATTTCCATACGCTTTAGATACCTACTCTTCTAACAATCATTCAAGACGGAAATGAAACTCTTTTTTTGTGGTGGTACACTATTGCAGGCAAGGATTACCTTTCATGGTTGCATTTTCTATTTTCTTCTTGA
>JAXRKP010002150.1:0-20000 GCA_037039925.1 Doris montereyensis | reverse complement strand
GCACTTATTTGATTGTCATCATAATGGAAGTTAGGTATGACACTTATAGATTGTGATCATAATGGAAGTTAGGTATGACACTTATAGATTGTGATCATAATGGAAGTTAGGTATGACACTTATAGATTGTGATCATAATGGAAGTTAGGTATGGCACTTATTTGATTGTGATCATAATGGAAGTTAGGTATGACACTTATAGATTGTGATCATAATGGAAGTTAGGTATGACACTTATAGATTGTCATCATAATGGAAGTTAGGTATGGCACTTATTTGATTGTCATCATAATGGAAGTTAGGTATGACACTTATTTGATTGTCATCATAATGGAAGTTAGGTATGACACTTATTTGATTGTCATCATAATGGAAGTTAGGTATGACACTTATAGATTGTCATCATAATGGAAGTTAGGTTTGGCACTTATTTGATTGTCATCATAATGGAAGTTAGGTATGGCACTTATTTGATTGTCATCATAATGGAAGTTAGGTATGGCACTTATTTGATTGTCATCATAATGGAAGTTAGGTATGACACTTATTTGATTGTCATCATAATGGAAGTTAGGTATGACACTTATTTGATTGTCATCATAATGGAAGTTAGGTATGACACTTATTTGATTGTCATCATAATGGAAGTTAGGTATGACACTTATTTGATTGTCATCATAATGGAAGTTAGGTATGACACTTATTTGATTGTCATCATAATGGAAGTTAGGTATGACACTTATTTGATTGTCATCATAATGGAAGTTAGGTATGACACTTATTGATTGTCATCATAATGGAAGTTAGGTATGACACTTATTTGATTGTCATCATAATGGAAGTTAGGTATGACACTTATTTGATTGTCATCATAATGGAAGTTAGGTATGACACTTATTTGATTGTCATCATAATGGAAGTTAGGTATGACACTTATTTGATTGTCATCATAATGGAAGTTAGGTATGACACTTATTTGATTGTCATCATAATGGAAGTCAGGTATGACACTTATTTGATTGTCATCATAATGGAAGTTAGGTATGACACTTATTTGATTGTCATCATAATGGAAGTTAGGTATGACACTTATAGATTGTCATCATAATGGAAGTTAGGTATGACACTTATTTGATTGTCATCATAATGGAAGTTAGGTATGACACTTATTTGATTGTCATCATAATGGAAGTTAGGTATGACACTTATTTGATTGTGATCATAATGGAAGTTAGGTATGACACTTATAGATTGTCATCATAATGGAAGTTAGGTATGACACTTATAGATTGTGATCATAATGGAAGTTAGGTATGGCACTTATTTGATTGTCATCATAATGGAAGTTAGGTATGACACTTATTTGATTGTCATCATAATGGAAGTTAGGTATGACACTTATTTGATTGTCATCATAATGGAAGTTAGGTATGGCACTTATAGATTGTGATCATAATGGAAGTTAGGTATGACACTTATTTGATTGTCATCATAATGGAAGTTAGGTATGGCACTTATAGATTGTGATCATAATGGAAGTTAGGTATGACACTTATTTGATTGTCATCATAATGGAAGTTAGGTATGACACTTATTTGATTGTCATCATAATGGAAGTTAGGTATGACACTTATTTGATTGTCATCATAATGGAAGTTAGGTATGACACTTATTTGATTGTCATCATAATGGAAGTTAGGTATGGCACTTATTTGATTGTCATCATAATGGAAGTTAGGTATGGCACTTATTTGATTGTCATCATAATGGAAGTTAGGTATGGCACTTATTTGATTGTCATCATAATGGAAGTTAGGTATAGCACTTATTTGATTGTCATCATAATGGAAGTTAGGTATGGCACTTATTGATTGTCATCATAATGGAAGTTAGGTATGACACTTATTTGATTGTCATCATAATGGAAGTTAGGTATGGCACTTATTTGATTGTCATCATAATGGAAGTTAGGTATGGCACTTATTGATTGTCATCATAATGGAAGTTAGGTATGACACTTATTTGATTGTCATCATAATGGAAGTTAGGTATGACACTTATTTGATTGTCATCATAATGGAAGTTAGGTATGGCACTTATTTGATTGTCATCATAATGGAAGTTAGGTATAGCACTTATTTGATTGTCATCATAATGGAAGTTAGGTATGACACTTATTTCATTGTCATCATAATGGAAGTTAGGTATGACACTTATTGATTGTCATCATAATGGAAGTTAGGTATGACACTTATTGATTGTCATCATAATGGAAGTTAGGTATGACAATTATTTGATTGTCATCATAATGGAAGTTAGGTATGACACTTATTTGATTGTCATCATAATGGAAGTTAGGTATGACACTTATTTGATTGTCATCATAATGGAAGTTAGGTATGGCATTTATTTGATTGTCATCATAATGGAAGTTAGGTATGACACTTATTTGATTGTCATCATAATGGAAGTTAGGTATGACACTTATTGATTGTCATCATAATGGAAGTTAGGTATGACACTTATTTGATTGTCATCATAATGGAAGTTAGGTATGGCACTTATTTGATTGTCATCATAATGGAAGTTAGGTATGGCACTTATTTGATTGTCATCATAATGGAAGTTAGGTATGGCACTTATTTGATTGTCATCATAATGGAAGTTAGGTATGACACTTATTTCATTGTCATCATAATGGAAGTTAGGTATGGCACTTATTTGATTGTCATCATAATGGAAGTTAGGTATGACACTTATTGATTGTCATCATAATGGAAGTTAGGTATGGCACTTATTTGATTGTCATCATAATGGAAGTTAGGTATGACACTTATTGATTGTCATCATAATGGAAGTTAGGTATGGCACTTATTTGATTGTCATCATAATGGAAGTTAGGTATGACACTTATTGATTGTCATCATAATGGAAGTTAGGTATGGCACTTATTTCATTGTCATCATAATGGAAGTTAGGTATGGCACTTATTTCATTGTCATCATAATGGAAGTTAGGTATGGCACTTATTTGATTGTCATCATAATGGAAGTTAGGTATGACACTTATTTGATTGTCATCATAATGGAAGTTAGGTATGGCACTTATTGATTGTCATCATAATGGAAGTTAGGTATGACACTTATTGATTGTCATCATAATGGAAGTTAGGTATGGCACTTATTTGATTGTCATCATAATGGAAGTTAGGTATGACACTTATTTCATTGTCATCATAATGGAAGTTAGGTATGACACTTATTTTGATTGTCATCATAATGGAAGTTAGGTATGGCACTTATTTGATTGTCATCATAATGGAAGTTAGGTATGACACTTATTGATTGTCATCATAATGGAAGTTAGGTATGACACTTATTTGATTGTCATCATAATGGAAGTTAGGTATGGCACTTATTTGATTGATCATCATAATGGAAGTTAGGTATGGCACTTATTTGATTGTCATCATAATGGAAGTTAGGTATGGCACTTATTTGATTGTCATCATAATGGAAGTTAGGTATGACACTTATTTGATTGTCATCATAATGGAAGTTAGGTATGACACTTATTTCATTGTCATCATAATGGAAGTTAGGTATGACACTTATAGATTGTGATCATAATGGAAGTTAGGTATGACACTTATAGATTGTCATCATAATGGAAGTTAGGTATGACACTTATTTGATTGTCATCATAATGGAAGTTAGGTATGGCACTTATAGATTGTCATCATAATGGAAGTTAGGTATGACACTTATTTGATTGTCATCATAATGGAAGTTAGGTATGACACTTATTTGATTGTGATCATAATGGAAGTTAGGTATGGCACTTATTTGATTGTCATCATAATGGAAGTTAGGTATGACACTTATTTGATTGTCATCATAATGGAAGTTAGGTATGGCACTTATTTGATTGTCATCATAATGGAAGTTAGGTATGACACTTATTTGATTGTCATCATAATGGAAGTTAGGTATGACACTTATTTGATTGTCATCATAATGGAAGTTAGGTATGACACTTATTTGATTGTCATCATAATGGAAGTTAGGTATGACACTTATTTGATTGTCATCATAATGGAAGTTAGGTATGGCACTTATTGATTGTCATCATAATGGAAGTTAGGTATGACACTTATAGATTGTCATCATAATGGAAGTTAGGTATGACACTTATAGATTGTGATCATAATGGAAGTTAGGTATGACACTTATTTGATTGTCATCATAATGGAAGTTAGGTATGGCACTTATTTGATTGTCATCATAATGGAAGTTAGGTATGGCACTTATTGATTGTCATCATAATGGAAGTCAGGTATGGCACTTATTTGATTGTCATCATAATGGAAGTTAGGTATGACACTTATTTGATTGTCATCATAATGGAAGTTAGGTATGACACTTATTGATTGTCATCATAATGGAAGTTAGGTATGACACTTATTTGATTGTCATCATAATGGAAGTTAGGTATGACACTTATAGATTGTGATCATAATGGAAGTTAGGTATGACACTTATTTGATTGTCATCATAATGGAAGTTAGGTATGATACTTATTTGATTGTGATCATAATGGAAGTTAGGTATGACACTTATTTGATTGTCATCATAATGGAAGTTAGGTATGACACTTATTTGATTGTGATCATAATGGAAGTTAGGTATGACACTTATAGATTGTGATCATAATGGAAGTTAGGTATGACACTTATAGATTGTGATCATAATGGAAGTTAGGTATGACACTTATAGATTGTCATCATAATGGAAGTTAGGTATGGCACTTATTTGATTGTCATCAAAATGGAAGTTAGGTATGACACTTATTTGATTGTGATCATAATGGAAGTTAGGTATGACACTTATTTGATTGTCATCATAATGGAAGTTAGGTATGACACTTATTTGATTGTCATCATAATGGAAGTTAGGTATGGCACTTATTTGATTGTCATCATAATGGAAGTTAGGTATGACACTTATTTGATTGTCATCATAATGGAAGTTAGGTATGGCACTTATTTGATTGTCATCATAATGGAAGTTAGTTATGACACTTATTTGATTGTCATCATAATGGAAGTTAGGTATGACACTTATTTGATTGTCATCATAATGGAAGTTAGGTATGGCACTTATTTGATTGTCATCATAATGGAAGTTAGGTATGACACTTATTTGATTGTCATCATAATGGAAGTTAGGTATGGCACTTATTTGATTGTCATCATAATGGGAAGTTAGGTATGACACTTATTTGATTGTCATCATAATGGAAGTTAGGTATGACACTTATTTGATTGTCATCATAATGGAAGTTAGGTATGGCACTTATTTGATTGTCATCATAATGGAAGTTAGGTATGACACTTATTTGATTGTCATCATAATGGAAGTTAGGTATGACACTTATTTGATTGTCATCATAATGGAAGTTAGGTATGACACTTATTTGATTGTCATCATAATGGAAGTTAGGTATGACACTTATTTGATTGTCATCATAATGGAAGTTAGGTATGACACTTATTTGATTGTCATCATAATGGAAGTTAGGTATGACACTTATTTGATTGTCATCATAATGGAAGTTAGGTATGACACTTATTTCATTGTCATCATAATGGAAGTTAGGTATGACACTTATTTGATTGTCATCATAATGGAAGTTAGGTATGACACTTATTTGATTGTCATCATAATGGAAGTTAGGTATGACACTTATTTGATTGTCATCATAATGGAAGTTAGGTATGACACTTATTTGATTGTCATCATAATGGAAGTTAGGTATGGCACTTATAGATTGTGATCATAATGGAAGTTAGGTATGACACTTATAGATTGTCATCATAATGGAAGTTAGGTATGACACTTATTTGATTGTCATCATAATGGAAGTCAGGTATGACACTTATTTGATTGTCATCATAATGGAAGTTAGGTATGGCACTTATAGATTGTGATCATAATGGAAGTTAGGTATGACACTTATAGATTGTGATCATAATGGAAGTTAGGTATGGCACTTATAGATTGTGATCATAATGGAAGTTAGGTATGACACTTATTTGATTGTCATCATAATGGAAGTTAGGTATGACACTTATTTGATTGTCATCATAATGGAAGTTAGGTATGACACTTTTTGATTGTCATCATAATGGAAGTTAGGTTATGACACTTATTTGATTGTGATCATAATGGAAGTTAGGTATGACACTTATAGATTGTGATCATAATGGAAGTTAGGTATGACACTTAGATTGATTGTCATCATAATGGAAGTTAGGTATGGCACTTTTTGATTGTGATCATAATGGAAGTTAGGTATGACACTTATTTGATTGTCATCATAATGGAAGTTAGGTATGACACTTATAGATTGTCATCATAATGGAAGTTAGGTATGACACTTATTTGATTGTCATCATAATGGAAGTTAGGTATGGCAATTATAGATTGTCATCATAATGGAAGTTAGGTATGACACTTATTTGATTGTCATCATAATGGAAGTTAGGTATGACACTTATTTGATTGTCATCATAATGGAAGTTAGGTATGGCACTTATTTGATTGTCATCATAATGGAAGTTAGGTATGGCACTTATAGATTGTCATCATAATGGAAGTTAGGTATGGCACTTATAGATTGTCATCATAATGGAAGTTAGGTATGACACTTATTTGATTGTCATCATAATGGAAGTTAGGTATGACACTTATTTGATTGTCATCATAATGGAAGTTAGGTATGACACTTATTTGATTGTTATCATAATGGAAGTTAGGTATGGCATTTATTTCATTGTCATCATAATGGAAGTTAGGTATGACACTTATTTGATTGTCATCATAATGGAAGTTAGGTATGACACTTATTGATTGTCATCATAATGGAAGTTAGATATGGCACTTATTTGATTGTCATCATAATGGAAGTTAGGTATGGCACTTATTTCATTGTCATCATAATGGAAGTTAGGTATGGCACTTATTTGATTGTGATCATAATGGAAGTTAGGTATGACACTTATTGATTGTCATCATAATGGAAGTTAGGTATGGTACTTATTTCATTGTCATCATAATGGAAGTTAGGTATGACACTTATTGATTGTCATCATAATGGAAGTTATGTTTGGCACTTATTTGATTGTCATCATAATGGAAGTTAGGTATGACACTTATTTGATTGTCATCATAATGGAAGTTAGGTATGGAACTTATTTGATTGTCATCATAATGGAAGTTAGGTATGACACTTATTTGATTGTCATCATAATGGAAGTTAGGTATGGCACTTATTTGATTGTCATCATAATGGAAGTTAGGTATGACACTTATTTGATTGTCATCATAATGGAAGTTAGGTATGACACTTATTTGATTGTCATCATAATGGAAGTTAGGTATGATACTTATTTGATTGTCATCATAATGGAAGTTAGGTATGGCACTTATTTGATTGTCATCATAATGGAAGTTAGGTATGGCACTTATTTGATTGTCGTCATAATGGAAGTTAGGTATGACACTTATTGATTGTCATCATAATGGAAGTTAGGTATGACACTTATTTGATTGTCATCATAATGGAAGTTAGGTATGACACTTATTTGATTGTCATCATAATGGAAGTCAGGTATGACACTTATTTGATTGTCATCATAATGGAAGTTAGGTATGACACTTATTTGATTGTCATCATAATGGAAGTTAGGTATGACACTTATTTGATTGTCATCATAATGGAAGTTAGGTATGACACTTATTTGATTGTCATCATAATGGAAGTTAGGTATGACACTTATTTGATTGTCATCATAATGGAAGTTAGGTATGACACTTATTTGATTGTCATCATAATGGAAGTTAGGTATGACACTTATTGATTGTCATCATAATGGAATTTAGGTATGACGTTTATTTGATTGTCATCATAATCGAAATTAGGTATGACACTTATTTGATTGTCATCATAATGGAAGTTAGGTATGACACTTATTTGATTGTCATCATAATGGAAGTTAGGTATGACACTTATTTGATTGTGATCATAATGGAAGTTAGGTATGACACTTATTTGATTGTCATCATAATGGAAGTTAGGTATGGCACTTATAGATTGTCATCATAATGGAAGTTAGGTATGACACTTATTTGATTGTCATCATAATGGAAGTTAGGTATGACACTTATTTGATTGTCATCATAATGGAAGTTAGGTATGACACTTATAGATTGTAATCATAATGGAAGTTAGGTATGGCACTTATAGATTGTGATCATAATGGAAGTTAGGTATGACACTTATTTGATTGTCATCATAATGGAAGTTAGGTATGGCACTTATAGATTGTCGTCATAATGGAAGTTAGGTATGGCACTTATAGATTGTCATCATAATGGAAGTTAGGTATGACACTTATAGATTGTGATCATAATGGAAGTTAGGTATGGCACTTATTTGATTGTCATCATAATGGAAGTCAGGTATGACACTTATTTGATTGTCATCATAATGGAAGTTAGGTATGGCACTTATAGATTGTCATCATAATGGAAGTTAGGTATGACACTTATTTGATTGTCATCATAATGGAAGTTAGGTATGACACTTATTTGATTGTCATCATAATGGAAGTTAGGTATGACACTTATTTGATTGTCATCATAATGGAAGTTAGGTATGACACTTATTTGATTGTCATCATAATGGAAGTTAGGTATGGCACTTATAGATTGTCATCATAATGGAAGTTAGGTATGACACTTATTGATTGTCATCATAATGGAAGTTAGGTATGACACTTATTTGATTGTCATCATAATGGAAGTTAGGTATGACACTTATAGATTGTCATCATAATGGAAGTTAGGTATGGCACTTATAGATTGTCATCATAATGGAAGTTAGGTATGACACTTATTTGATTGTCATCATAATGGAAGTTAGGTATGACACTTATTGATTGTCATCATAATGGAAGTTAGGTATGGCACTTATTGATTGTCATCATAATGGAAGTTAGGTATGGCACTTATTGATTGTCATCATAATGGAAGTTAGGTATAGCACTTATTTGATTGTCATCATAATGAAAGTTAGGTATGGCACTTATTGATTGTCATCATAATGGAAGTTAGGTATGGCACTTATTTGATTGTCATCATAATGGAAGTTAGGTATGACAATTATTTGATTGTCATCATAATGGAAGTTAGGTATGGCACTTATTGATTGTGATCATATTGGAAGTTAGGTATAGCACTTATTTCATTGTCATCATAATGGAAGTTAGGTATGACACTTTTTGATTGTCATCATAATGGAAGTTAGGTATGGCACTTATTTGATTGTCATCATAATGGAAGTTAGGTATGACAATTATTGATTGTCATCATAATGGAAGTTAGGTATGACACTTATTTGATTGTCATCATAATGGAAGTTAGGTATGACACTTATTTGATTGTCATCATAATGGAAGTTAGGTATGACACTTATTGATTGTCATCATAATGGAAGTTAGGTATGGCACTTATTTGATTGTCATCATAATGGTAGTTAGGTATGACACTTATTGATTGTCATCATAATGGAAGTTAGGTATGACACTTATTTGATTGTCATCATAATGGAAGTTAGGTATGGCACTTATTTGATTGTCATCATAATGGAAGTTAGGTATGGCACTTATTTCATTGTCATCATAATGAAAGTTAGGTATGGCACTTATTTGATTGTCATCATAATGGTAGTTAGGTATGACACTTATTGATTGTCATCATAATGGAAGTTAGGTATGGCACTTATTTGATTGTCATCATAATGGAAGTTAGGTATGACACTTATTGATTGTCATCATAATGGAAGTTAGGTATGGCACTTATTTGATTGTCATCATAATGGAAGTAAGGTATGACACTTATTGATTGTCATCATAATGGAAGTTAGGTATGGCACTTATTTGATTGTCATCATAATGGAAGTTAGGTATGGCACTTATTTCATTGTCATCATAATGGAAGTTAGGTATGGCACTTATTTGATTGTCATCATAATGGAAGTTAGGTATGGCACTTATTTGATTGTCATCATAATGGAAGTTAGGTATGACACTTATTTGATTGTCATCATAATGGAAGTTAGGTATGACACTTATTGATTGTCATCATAATGGAAGTTAGGTATGACATTTATTGATTGTCATCATAATGGAAGTTAGGTATGGCACTTATTTCATTGTCATCATAATGGAAGTTAGGTATAGCACTTATTGATTGTCATCATAATGGAAGTTAGGTATCGCACTTATTTGATTGTCATCATAATAGAAGTTAGGTATGACACTTATTTCATTGTCATCATAATGGAAGTTAGGTATGGCACTTATTTGATTGTCATCATAATGGTAGTTCGG
This sequence comes from Doris montereyensis, assembly GCA_037039925.1. Classification (NCBI taxonomy): domain Eukaryota; kingdom Metazoa; phylum Mollusca; class Gastropoda; order Nudibranchia; family Dorididae; genus Doris; species Doris montereyensis. The sequence goes on along the minus strand of JAXRKP010002150.1, from coordinate 9,547 downwards.
TGTGACACTTATTGATTGTCATCATAATGGAAGTTAGGTATAGCACTTATTGATTGTCATCATAATGGTGGTTAGGTATGACACTTATTGATTGTCATCATAATGGAAGTTAGGTATGGCATTTATTTGATTGTCATCATAATGGAAGTTAGGTATGGCACTTATTTCATTGTCATCATAATGGAAGTTAGGTATGACACTTATTTGATTGTCATCATAATGGAAGTTAGGTATGGCACTTATTTGATTGTCATCATAATGGAAGTTAGGTATGGCACTTATTTCATTGTCATCATAATGGAAGTTAGGTATGGCACTTATTTGATTGTCATCATAATGGTAGTTAGGTATGACACTTATTGATTGTCATCATAATGGAAGTTAGGTATGGGACTTATTTGATTGTCATCATAATGGAAGTTAGGTATGGGACTTATTGATTGTCATCATAATGGAAGTCAGGTATGGCACTTATTTCATTGTCATCATAATGGAAGTTAGGTATGGCACTTATTTGATTGTCATCATAATGGAAGTTAGGTATGGCACTTATTTGATTGTCATCATAATGGAAGTTATTTCATTGTATGGCACTTATTTGATTGTCATCATAATGGAAGTTAGGTATGACATTTATTTGATTGTCATCATAATGGAAGTTAGGTATGGCACTTATTTGATTGTCATCATAATGGAAGTTAGGTATGGCACTTATTTGATTGTCATCATAATGGAAGTTAGGTATGGCACTTATTTGATTGTCATCATAATGGAAGTTAGGTATGACACTTATTTGATTGTCATCATAATGGAAGTTAGGTATGGCACTTATTTCATTGTCATCATAATGGAAGTTAGGTATGGCACTTATTTGATTGTCATCATAATGGAAGTTAGGTATGACACTTATTTCATTGTCATCATAATGGAAGTTAGGTATGGCACTTATTTGATTGTCATCATAATGGTAGTAAGGTATGGAATTGATTGTCATCATAATGGAAGTTAGGTATGGCACTTATTTGATTGTCATCATAATGGAAGTTAGGTATGGCACTTATTTCATTGTCATCATAATGGAAGTTAGGTATGGCACTTATTGATTGTCATCATAATGGAAGTTAGGTATGGCACTTATTTGATTGTCATCATAATAGAAGTTAGGTATGGAACTTATTTCATTGTCATCATAATGGAAGTTAGGTATGGCACTTATTTGATTGTCATCATAATGGAAGTTAGGTATGGCACTTATTTGATTGTCATCATAATGGAAGTTAGGTATGGCACTTATAGATTGTGATCATAATGGAAGTTAGGTATGGCACTTATTTGATTGTCATCATAATGGAAGTTAGGTATGGCACTTATTGGAAGTTAGATTGATTGTCATCATAATGGAAGTTAGGTATGGCACTTATTTGATTGTCATCATAATGGAAGTTAGGTATGGCACTTATTTGATTGTCAACATAATGGAAGTCAGGTATGGCACTTATTTGATTGTCATCATAATGGAAGTTAGGTATGGCACTTATTTGATTGTCATCATAATGGAAGTTAGGTATGAAAATAGAAGTCAGGTATGACACTTATAGATTGTCATCATAATGGAAGTTAGGTATGGCACTTATAGATTGTCATCATAATGGAAGTTAGGTATGGCACTTATTTGATTGTCATCATAATGGAAGTTAGGTATGACACTTATTTGATTGTCATCATAATGGAAGTTAGATATGGCACTTATTTGATTGTCATCATAATGGAAGTTAGGTATGGCACTTATAGATTGTCATCATAATGGAAGTTAGGTATGGCACTTATTTGATTGTCATCATAATGGAAGTTAGGTATGGCACTTATTTGATTGTCATCATAATGGAAGTCAGGTATGGCACTTATAGATTGTCATCATAATGGAAGTTAGGTATGGCACTTATTTCATTGTGATCATAATGGAAGTCAGGTATGGCACTTATTTGATTGTCATCATAATAGAAGTTAGGTATGGCACTTATAGATTGTGATCATAATGGAAGTCAGGTATGGCACTTATAGATTGTGATCATAATGGAAGTTAGGTTTGGCACTTATTTGATTGTCATCATAATGGAAGTTAGGTATGGCACTTATTTGATTGTGATCATAATGGAAGTTAAGTCAGCAAGTTAAGTATGAAATATAATGGACGTCACTTATAGATTGTGATCATAATGGAAGTTAGGTATGGCACTTATAGATTGTGATCATAATGGAAGTTAGGTATGGCACTTATAGATTGTGATCATAATGGAAGTCAGGTATGGCACTTATAGATTGTGATCATAATGGAAGTCAGGTATGGCACTTATAGATTGTCGTCATAATGGAAGTTAAGGTATGGCACTTATAGATTGTGATCATAATGGAAGTCAGGTATGGCACTTATAGATTGTGAACATAATGGAAGTCAGGTATGGCACTTATAGATTGTGATCATAATGGAAGTTAGGTCGTTTATAGATTGTGATCATAATGGAAGTCGTTTGGCACTTATTTGATTGTGATCATAATGGAAGTCAGGTCGGCACTTATAGATTGTATCATAATGGAAGTCAGGTATGTTTATAGATTGTGATCATAATGGAAGTTACATAAGTCGTTTATTAGATTTGGCACTTATTTGATTGTCATCAAATGGAACGTCGTTTGAAATACACACGTCGTTTATAAGTATCAAATACACACGTCGTTTATAAGTATCAAATACACACGTCGTTTATAAGTATCAAATACACACGTCGTTTATAAGTATCAAATACACACGTCGTTTATAAGTATGAAATACACACGTCGTTTATAGTATTATGAAATACACACGTCGTTTATAAGTATCAAATACACACGTCGTTTATAAGTATCAAATACAACGTCGTTTATAGTATCAAATACACACGTCGTTTATAAGTATCAAATACACACGTCGTTTATAAGTATCAAATACACACGTCGTCTATTATTATGAAAAATCGTTTATTGTCGTTTATTATTATGAAATATATCGTCGTTTATAATTATGAAATATATCGTCGTCTATTATTATGAAATATATCGTTTATTATTAAGAAATATATCGTCGTTTATTATTATGAAATATATCACACGTCGTTTATTATTATCGTTTAAATATATCAAATACACACGTCGTTTATTATCAAATACACACGTCGTTTAAAGTATGAAATACACACGTCGTTTATTATTATGAAATATATCGTCGTTTATTATTATGAAATATATCGTCGTCTATTATTATGAAATATATCGTCGTTTATTATTATGAAATATATCGTCGTTTATTATTATGAAATATATCGTCGTTTATTATTATGAAATACATCGTCGTTTATAAGTATGAAATACATGGTCGTTTATAAGTATATCGGTCTATCAAATACACACGTCGTTTATAAGTATGAAATACATGGTCGTTTACTATAGTATCAAATACATGGTCTATTTATATATGAAAGACATGGTCGTTTACTACTATGAAAGACATGGTTGTTTACTATATGAAAGACATGGTTGTTTACTACTATGAAAGACATGGTTGTTTACTACTATGAAAGACATGGTTATTTACTATATGAAAGACATGGTTGTTTACTATTATGAAAGACATGGTCGTTTATTATTATGAAAGACATGGTTGTTTATTATTATGAAAGACATGGTTGTTTACTACTATGAAAGACATGGTTGTTTACTACTATGAAAGACATGGTTGTTTACTATATGAAAGACATGGTTGTTTACTATATGAAAGACATAGTTGTTTACTACTATGAAAGACATGGTTGTTTACTACTATGAAAGACATGGTTGTTTACTACTATGAAAGACATGGTTGTTTACTACTATGAAAGTTGTTTACATGGTTGTTTAGTACTATGAAAGACATGGTTGTTTACTACTATGAAAGACATGGTTGTTTACTACTATGAAAGACATGGTTGTTTACTACTATGAAAGACATGGTTGTTTAGTACTATGAAAGACATGGTTGTTTACTACTATGAAAGACATGGTTGTTTAGTACTATGAAAGACATGGTTGTTTACTACTATGAAAGACATGGTTGTTTACTACTATGAAAGACATGGTTGTTTACTACTATGAAAGACATGGTTGTTTACTACTATGAAAGACATGGTTGTTTACTACTATGAAAGACATGGTTGTTTACTATATGAAAGATATGGTTGTTTACTATATGAAAGACATGGTTGTTTACTATATGAAAGACATGGTTGTTTACTACTATGAAAGACATGGTTGTTTACTATATGAAAGACATGGTTGTTTACTACTATGAAAGACATGGTTGTTTACTACTATGAAAGACATGGTTGTTTACTACTATGAAAGATATGGTTGTTTACTATATGAAAGACATGGTTGTTTACTACTATGAAAGACATGGTTGTTTACTATATGAAAGACATGGTTGTTTACTATATGAAAGACATGGTTGTTTACTATATGAAAGACATGGTTGTTTACTATATGAAAGACATGGTTGTTTACTATATGAAAGACATGGTTGTTTACTATATGAAAGACATGGTTGTTTACTACTATGAAAGACATGGTTGTTTACTATATGAAAGACATGGTTGTTTACTATATGAAAGACATGGTTGTTTACTATATGAAAGATATGGTTGTTTACTATATGAAAGACATGGTTGTTTACTATATGAAAGACATGGTTGTTTACTATATGAAAGACATGGTTGTTTACTACTATGAAAGACATGGTTGTTTACTATATGAAAGACATGGTTGTTTACTATATGAAAGACATGGTTGTTTACTATATGAAAGATATGGTTGTTTACTATATGAAAGACATGGTTGTTTACTATATGAAAGAGATGGTTGTTTACTATATGAAAGACATGGTTGTTTACTATATGAAAGAGATGGTTGTTTACTATATGAAAGACATGGTTGTTTACTATATGAAAGACATGGTTGTTTACTATATTAAAGAGATGGTTGTTTAGTATATGAAAGAGATGGTTGTTTACTATATGAAAGACATGGTTGTTTACTATATGAAAGACATGGTTGTTTACTATATGAAAGAGATGGTTGTTTACTATATGAAAGACATGGTTGTTTACTATATGAAAGACATGGTTGTTTACTATATGAAAGATATGGTTGTTTACTATATGAAAGACATGATTGTTTACTATATGAAAGAGATGGTTGTTTACTATATGAAAGACATGGTTGTTTACTATATGAAAGAGATGGTTGTTTACTATATGAAAGAGATGGTTGTTTACTACTATGAAAGAGATGGTTGTTTACTATATGAAAGATATGGTTGTTTACTACTATGAAAGAACTGATTGTTTACAGAGAAAACATGGTTGTTTACTACTATTTAAAGAGATGGTTGTTTACTATATGAAAGAGATGGTTGTTTACTACTCCTTCGTATTACTATGAAAGAGATGGTTGTTTAGTACTATGAAAGAGATGGTTGTTTACTACTATGAAAGACATGGTTGTTTACTATTATGAAAGAGATAGTTGTTTATTATATAAAGAGATGGTTGTTTACTACGTGAAACAGATTTGTTTATTAGTATTAAAGAGATGGTCATTTACTATATGAAAGAGATGGTTGTTTATTACTATGAAAGAGATGGTTGTTTAGTACTATGAAAGAGATGATTGTTTACTACTATGAAAGAGATGGTTGTTTACTATATGAAAGAGATGGTTGTTTATTAGTATAAAATCAGATGGTTGTTTATTAGTATAAAAGAGATGGTTTTTATTAGTATAAAAGAGATGGTCGTTTATTAATATAAATCAGATGGTTGTTTATTAGTATAAAAGATATGGTCATTTATTAGTATAAATCAGATGGTTGTTTATTAGTATAAAAGACATGGTCGTTTATTAGTATAAAAGAAATGGTCGTTTATTAGTATAAATCAGATATTTAAAGGAAATGGTCGTTTATTAGTATAAAAGAGATGGTTGTTTATTAGTATAAAAGAAATGGTCGTTTATTAGTATAAATCAGATGGTTATTTATTAGTATAAAAGACATGGTCGTTTATTAGTATAAAAATGGTCGTTTATTAGTATAAAGGAAATTATTTATTAGTATAAAAGACATGGTCGTTTATTAGTATAAAAGAAATTATTAGTCGTTTATTGGTATAAAAGACATGTTTGTTTATTAGTATAAAACAGATGGTTGTTTATTAGTATAAAAGAGATGGTCATTTATTAGTATAAAAGAAATGGTTGTTTATTAGTATAAAACAGGTGGTTGTTTATTAGTATAAACAGATGGTTGTTTATTAGTATAAAACATGGTTGTTTATTAGTATAAAACAGATGGTTGTTTATTAGTATAAAACAGATGGTTGTTTATTAGTATAAAACAGATGGTTGTTTATTAGTATAAAACAGGTGGTTGTTTATTAGTATAAAACAGGTGTTTGTTTATTAGTATAAAACAGATGGTTGTTTATTAGTATAAAACAGGTGTTTGTTTATTAGTATAAAACAGATGGTTGTTTATTAGTATAAAACAGATGGTTGTTTATTAGTATGAAACAGATGGTTGTTTATTAGTATAAAGCAGGTGTTTGTTTATTAGTATAAAACAGATGGTTGTTTATTAGTATAAAACAGATGTTTGTTTATTAGTATAAAACAGATGGTTGTTTATTAGTATAAAACAGGTGTTTGTTTATTAGTATAAAACAGATGGTTGTTTATTAGTATAAAACAGATGTTTGTTTATTAGTATAAAACAGATGGTTGTTTATTAGTATAAAACAGGGTTGTTTATTAGATAAAACAGATGTTTATTAGTATAAAACAGGTGATTAGTATAAAACAGGTGGTTGTTTATTAGTTTGTTTTATTAGTATAAAAGTATAAAACAGATGGTCATTTATTAGTATAAAACAGGTGGTTGTTTATTAGTATAAAACAGATGGTCATTTATTAGTATAAAACAGATGGTTGTTTATTAGTATAAAACAGATGTTTGTTTATTAGTATAAAACAGATGGTTGTTTATTAGTATAAAACAGATGGTTGTTTATTAGTATAAAACAGGTGTTTGTTTATTAGTATAAAACAGGTGTTTGTTTATTAGTATAAAACAGATGGTCATTTATTAGTATAAAGCAGGTGTTTGTTTATTAGTATAAAAGCAGATGGTTGTTTATTAGTATAAAACAGGTGTTTGTTTATTAGTATAAAACAGGTGGTTGTTTATTAGTATAAAACAGATGGTCATTTATTAGTATAAAACAGATGGTCATTTATTAGTATAAAACAGATGGTCATTTATTAGTATAAAACAGATGGTCATTTATTAGTATAAAACAGATGGTCATTTATTAGTATAAAACAGATGGTCATTTATTAGTATAAAGCAGGTGGTTGTTTATTAGTATAAAACAGATGGTCATTTATTAGTATAAACCAGGTGGTTGTTTATTAATATGAAACAGATGACGTTTATTAGTATCAAATAATAAAGTTTGAATAACATCAGATTTGATTCAGACCAGGGAGAAGTGTACAGGACGATATATTTACAATTAGAGAAAGACTAGAAAAATTGTCAACACAAACGAAAATGGCAGTATACAACTCCGTTTACTGTCCTACTCTCCTTAATGGCAATGACATCTGGACCTTAGACAGTACGGAATACATTAGAGAGACAAAATTAAAAACAGAATAATAAGAGGTTTAAACCAATACAATTTGCATTAAAACCAAGATAGAAATATATCAACTCAGATAGTTTGGATATGTATACAGAATGAATGAAAAGAGAATAGCTAGATCGATGCCAAAACCCAGATACAAAAACCCAAAACGCAGACCTTGGAGAAAGTGGGAAAAATAAAACAGAAGCACTAAACAAAAAAAATTGAACTTTCACAAAAGGAAACTGAAAATGTCACGACAGCGTAGCCTGGAGAAATATTACTTCGGGTCACAAGACATATTTCTCTTTTGTGAAGGGTCACAAGGCACATTTCTCTTTTTGTGAAGGGTTACAAGACACATTTCTCTTTTTGAAGGGTCACAGGACACATTTCTCTTTTGTGAAGGGTCACAGGACACATTTCTCTTTTGTGAAGGGTCACAGGACACATTTCTCTTTTTGAAGGGTCACAAGACACATTTCTCTTTGTGAAGGGTCACAGGACACATTTCTCTTTTTGTGAAGGGTCACAAGACACATTTCTCTTTTTTGAAGGGTCACAGGACACATTTCTCTTTTGTGAAGTGTCAAAAGTCACATTTCTCTCTTTGTGAAGGATCACAAGACACATTTCTGTTTTGTGAAGGGTCACAAGACACATGTCTCTTTTGTGAAGGGTCACAAGACACATTTCTCTCTTATGAAAGGTCACAAGACACATTTCTCTCTTGTGAAGGGTCCTAAGACACATTTTGATAATACAGCTACTTACAAATGCTAGCGTGAAAAATTTTGGAAAGACAATTTCTGAGAATTCAATTAATGCTCATAGCCATAACATACAAAGGGAGATAATGATAACGTAATATTTTGTGAATCCACTTTACTATCTAATGCTTAATCCATTTTAAAGTAGGACTTTGACGTAAACTCATTTTAACCTTAACCTTGACCCTAACCTAAGAATACACCCGATTTTAACGTGTTGGTCACAAATATTGATGTTTTCAGGATTATAATGAAAATTGCTCGGTGCAAAAAAATCTTCATGCCACATGGTCAAATACAGTATGTACTTCAGTAGCGTCACAGTGACTACTTTTTGCTCTTGAAAATACAATATAATGTTTGATCGTTGAAATGTTTGATCAATTGTGGTTTTCTCATTCAACGTCTTGTGTTTTCCATCCATCGTCGGTATACGAGTGATTAGGCTACCGAACTTGGGGCCATGAGATGAGGTCCTGGGTTCAAATCCTTGCAAAGCTACGTCTAACGTTGCGTTACCTTAGAAAATACGTAACAAGCATGTTCCTCACTTGACCCCCGTTACAAATTCAATTCAAATTTTTAAAAACGTTTAATCATCCCCGAAGGGGCAATTATTCATAGGTGCAAACACTAGCTTGAGGGTGAAAGCCTGCGTCATAACTAGTGTCCTGTCCAGGAGGATTATGATCACCTTTTCCGCTTTCCGCTATGGACCGTAATGACCTTAAAGAAATGCTCTCATCCTTGTGTGTTGAGAGCATTCAGGCCCATTTTGATATTTATTTATTTTTTTACGCACAAAAACGTTCATCTCATGCGGAAAAGGGCACAATCAGTAGACCGTATTTGAGATTGACAAGATTGCTGTTCACAGATCCCTTCTCTAAATCCCTAGACAAGCTGTGCGTAGTGAGTACTGTTTCACAATAGAAATGTTGTGCTACAAGAAAGGATGTACACTCACGTCATGCCTTCCTTGGGTATGCCGGTGTTTGGGTGGCTTCGTTCGATATCTCGAGTGGA
>JAXRKP010000215.1:420000-430000 GCA_037039925.1 Doris montereyensis | reverse complement strand
TTTGCGACTGAATCCATAAATGTCACAAAACAAAAGAGGACTTAGGTTACAACCCTGTCTTACTCCTATATCATATCTCAAATTCTTCAGATACATTTCCAGCTCTCTCTTTCTGTCTGTGTCTGTCTGTCTGTCTGTCTGTCTGTCTCTCTCTTCTCTCTCTCTCTCTCTCTCTCTCTCTCTCTCTCTGGCCTTCTCTCTACTACTCTCACTGCACATGTTGGTTTATTGTAAAAAACGGTTGATGTATTCTATTAACTTTTGTTCTACGTTGATGTTCTTTTAATGACAATGCCATAGTTTTCGTCCCTCCTCACAGTATCAAATGCCTTTTCTAAGTCAATAAAACACAGGTGCAAGTCAATGTTTCTCTCAAGGAATTTTTGTTGTTATTTGTCTAATTGTAAATATGAATTGATCTTGTACACTTCTTCCTTGTCTAAATCCACTCTGCTGTTCTTCAATCTGATCCTCTACTCTTTTCCTTATTCTCGTTTCCACAATTTGAGATACACTTTTCATTATGGTACGCTAAGTAGTGATATCCCTCTATAGTTTGAGCATTCCATAGTTGATACTTTCTTGTGTATTGGTACTACCGTTCGCTTATTCCAGTGGTCTGGCACGTCCATGTTTTTGTTGACATATTGGAATAAAGGGAGTGGACAATCTGCTCTTATCTGGGGCTTTTCCTAATTTCACTTTTATTATAGCTGTTTGGATTTCTTCCATTGAGATATCTTCATTTTCAGCTGTTTCATCTCGATTACTTGTTACTCTTAATAATTGACCTGTACTTCTTGTTTCATATGTTTTGGAGGGATTAATTTTTATAATTGTTGAAAATACTTTCTCCACGTTTCTATGATTTCGCTGTCTCTTTTCATTATTTCTCCTTTGGCGTTCATTAATTTGTCGTATTGGGCATGCTTTGGTCTTTCTAATGCTCTTCATTGCTCCCTAGAACAGCTTTTGATTTCTTTGCTAGCTTTCTTGAAGTCTTTGTCCAAACTCTTCTCACTGTTCCTGTTTTGCTTTCCTAACTTCCTCTTTGGCGATAGTTCTTTTACTCACGTAATCTATCATATCCTCTGGTCTCTTTGTTTGCAAGTATTTCTTTCAGGCATCCTTCTTTTCTTAGATCTTAGTCTTGACATTCTCATTCCACCATGATGTTATTTTCCTATTTCCTTTAATTTGTTTCCTAGCACAGACCTCTTCAGTAAAACTGAGGAATGTTTCTTCTAGAATTTAATATGCCAATTGTCCTGTATTGTGCTTTCCTTCAGATCCATCTGCCTTTCACTGATAAATCTTTTTATCCTGGATTAGTATATCTGTTTTATTATTGGCTTTTTTAGTTATTCTATTTTGAGTTTAGTAGCTTTCTTCTCTTTCCTTTTCTGTTTGTTTTCTTCACTTAATAATCTCATTTTGGCTGTTCCCAACTAAATCTTCAGCTGTTCATCTCCTCTGCTTACTCCAGCATACATTGTACTGTAAAACAGAGAGTTGCTAACTATTATGTAGTCTATGATTGATTTTTCACATCTGTCTTCATTTACTCTTTTTGTATATTTGTGGATATTTTTATGAGGAAAAATGTGTTAACTATTTTCCTGTTATTCTTTAGGGAAAAATCTATTAGCCTCTCTCCATTTGGATCAATGGTCTCTCGTTCTTTACCTATTACTCCTTCTGATGTTTCTACATTGTTGCCTACTCTAGCGTTTAAATCTCCTAAAATCATTAATTCCTGTTTGGGTTTGAGATTCTCTGGAGCTATTTATAAATCCTTTTCGAAAATATATTTTCTTCTTTTGTGGCATCTTCGTTTGGTCCATAAGCTATTAATATTTTAATTTCTCTTCCTTTTGGTCTAATATTTACCTCTAATAGCCGTGGGCGTACAAATTTCCAACTTTCTAGTAGCATGTCTTGCTTTATGCATTAGGAGGCTTACTCCTGCTCTAGCTCTCTCTTTGATATCTACCCCTGAGAAGATAAAAGTATGATTTGGTCCTACATTTTCTATTCTTTGCATTTTTTTCTTTGTTTTTGTAATAGCCAAAATGTCTACTTTGAATTTTTCCATTTCTTCAGCTAATTCTAACTCCCTTCCATTAATTGCCCTAACATTTCAAGTTCCAAAAATCACAGCCCGTGTTCTTTTCTAGAGTCGTCTTCGAAATTTCAAGCCAGGTATATCATTGTATATGATAGTGTGAATCAGGTTGTTTTGGATAAACAGGGATTAGCCCACTGTACCCTACGTAAATGGTGGGGCGGCCACCTTGAGCCCCCTACCGGGCCAGGCCTTGTTATTTCCTTAGCCTTTAATCATTCAAGACCAGCCTGCAAGGCAGCAGGTTGTTATTTTCTGTCAGGTTAACTCCATTAGCCTTTGGTTAGTCAAGACCAGTCTGCAAGGCAGCAAGTTGTTTTCTGTCAGGGTTAACTACCTTAGCTTTTGGTCAGCCAAGATCTGCTTGCAAGGCAGTAGGAGACTGGTGGAGGGCGGGATCATCTACTCCCTATATAGGTGCTTACCTGTCCACTGCCCGGAAAACACTCCTGGTAGGAATCGGCTTGTCAGGGAATTGGTGAAAGGGAGCGAACAACCCCAACACTTATCTGTCGTACAACGCTCCTGATAGGAATTGGCTTGTCAGGGAATTGTTTTACTTGATTAGCGTTTGAGATTAATAGGTGCAAGGCACTTTTCTATGAGAGATTGCAATTTATGATGAGAACCTCCTTCCAGCCATCCCACCCCACCCCTCCCCCTTTTTTTTCAAAAGAACCCCCCCCCCTCCACAAAAATAACACCAAAAAAACCCCACCCCTTCCCAACACCCGACAACAAAAAATACGTTTTTAAAAACCCGGCGCAAACTGGCAAATCTTTGCATGCAGCAAACACACAGGTAAATACACGAATTCTTCTCCAACTGGCAAATCTTTGCATGCAGATACATGCATTCTTCTTCAACTGGCAAATCTTTGCATGCAGCAAACACACAGGTAAATACACGAATTTTTCTCCAACTGGCAAATCTTTGCATGCAGCAAACACACAGGTAAATACACGAATTCTTCTCCAACTGGCAAATCTTTGCATGCAGCAAACACACAGGTAAGTACACATTTTTCTCCAACTGGCAAATTTTGCATGCAGATACATGCATCCAACTTGCAAATCTTTGCATGCAGATACATGCATTCTTCTTCAACTGGCAAATCTTTGCATGCAGATACATGCATTCTTCTCCAACTGGCAAATCTTTGCATGCAGATACATGCATTCTTCTTCAACTGGCAAATCTTTGCATGCAGCAGACACACAGGTACATACATGAATTCTTTTCCAACTGGCAAATTTTTGCATACAGCAGACACACAGGTACATACATGATTTCGTCCTCAACTGGCAAATTTTTGCATGCAGATACATGCATTCTTCTTCAACTGGCAAATCTTTGCATGCAGCAGACACACAGGTACATACATGAATTCTTCTTCCCCTAGCACATCTTTGCATGCAGATACATGAATTCTTCTCCAACTGGCACATTTTTGCATGCAGATACATGACTTATTCTTCAACTGGCAAATCTTTGCATGCAGATACATGAATTCTTCTTCAATTGGCAAATCTTTGCATGCAGCAGACATACAGGTACATACATGAATTCTTCTTCCACTGACAAATCTTTGCATGCAGATACATGAATTATTCTCCAACTGGCAAATCTGCGCATGCAGCAGACACACAGGTACATACATGAATTTATCTTCTTCTTCTGTGCCTGGCAGGTTACAAATGGTCAGACAACGACGTTAGTTACAAGTGGGTCACCTTCACCAACAAGATAGGCAGAGATGACCAGCGGTATGTACTTCTTTGTCTCACTCATACGTTTTTCCTGCAACAGTTCTCATAAGCAAATGCAATTCATCCAAGGTCGTTATGGCCCATACAGCCAGAGCTTATCCCGGTTTCTATAGCATGAAGCGGAACAGGTGAAACTAACCACCTCTTGGACATGTTGCTGGTCCGACACAAGTCCAAAGCTAGTGTTTCTACCAATTTTGCACCTGGGTCGAGTAGGGAAATGCGTGTTAAGTGTCTTTCGCAAGGAACACAATTGCGGGGCTGGCTTTTGCCAGGGATTTGAACCCCCCCCCCTGTTTGTATGTATACCTGCTTTTCTGCCTGCCTATCTGCTTGTCTCTGTCTCTTTGTCTCTCCATCCATCCATCCATCCATCCATCCATCCATCCGTATATCCGCCCTTCCATCCTTTCAGTTATACCACTTCAATTGTTATCATTACTCAGTAGTCCACAGGCAAAGTGTCGGCCTCTCAACCAAGAAGGTAGTGGGTTCGAGCCCCGCCGACAGTTGAATAATTTTTTGTCGAGTTTTTTCGAGCCAAATCTACCCTCTTAGTTCATGTAGTTGGATCGACACCTAGTCCCATCTGAGACGGACGGTAAAAAGGAGGTCCCGCGAGCAGATCACAACACTCTGTGCATGTTAATAACCCCTTGGCTGTTTACAGGGCAGTCTGGCCAAAAATCTTACCTAAACCCCCGAGATCACCTTAGTTGTGGATGTGAGTAAATCACCTCAAATCAAGAAGTCACGTGACTTTGTTGTCGTCTGCAGGAGGGCCATCAACAACGCCTTCCGGAAATGGTCGGACGTGACTCCATTGCGCTTCGCCCAGACGACTGGTGACGCAGACATCCTCCTCAGCTTTGGCAGACGAGAGCACGGCGACGGCCGTCAAAATGCTTTTGATGGCAGAAGTAAGTCTGAGTATCCCGACATTGTCCTGTCTGTCTGTCTGTCTGTCTGTCTGTCTGTCTGTATTTCTACCCCTATCGCTGTTTCACATCTCTGTCTCTATCAGTATCTCTGTCTTTGTCTTTGTCTATGGCTCTGTCTTTGTCTGTTGTCTGTATGTCTGTCTCTCTGTCCCTATCGCTGTCTCAATCATTGTCTCTATCACTATCTTTGTCTTTGTCTTTGTCTTTGTCTTTGTCTCTGTTTCTGTCATCTGTCTATCTGTCTATCTGTCTGTCTGTCTGTGTCTCTCTGTCTATCTCTCTTCCTCTCTTCCACTCAAACACACATCTACACAAACAAACAAACACACACACACACACACGCAAGGACACACATGCATACACGCATACACAATGATTCCTCCATAAGTGTCCAAATCAGAAAAGGCGTTTTCTGCATGATGGGATATATTCTTGAAGAAAGTTTTGTTGTTGTGGCAAATAATTTGTTGCTCCTCTCTTTATTCTAAATTCTTAAATTACAAATTGATTTTGCCGGTGTTCCCCCTGGAATATATTTACCCATGAAAAAGAGAAATGTTATTCTGGAGAGTGTAGTACTACATCTAGTTTCCTGCACTCTAGCGGAGTTGGGTTGTTTTTTTGGGTCAACCTGTGACGTCATGATGGCAAGGCCGGTAACCCATCCATTCGGCCACCGACGCTAGATCGCTTTCTACGCTTACTCCCCGTTGCTGTTGATATTGGGTCCTGGGTTGAGGAGGTCAAGAGAGGGTACCCATCCAGTCATCGACGTCACTACTTATGATTTATATCCATACAAAGTAATAAGCCTGTCTATCTGTCTATCCTTATCACACACACACACGCACACACACATTTTTACACACACACATACAGACTAAACACACATACACATACATACACACACATAGACACACATACATATACACACTCACATACACATACAAACTAACACACACATACATACACATACACAAACACACACGTGCACATACACACACATACATATACGCACATGCACACCCATACACACATACAAACAAACACACACATACATACACATACACAAACATACACGCGCATATACACACATACATACATACACACACATACAGACACATACACACACACACATTTACACACGAGCCCTTACACACATACACAAACTCACACACATATACATACATACACACACACACACACAGATAAACAGATGAATACACGCACACATGTTACACAATATAGCTATGATGTATGTGGTCTATGTGTCACTCACTATTCCCTGTTTTTCACACAGGTGGAGTCTTGGCGCACGCATTCTTCCCAGGTTCCCCAGGCATAGCTGGAGACACACACTTCGACGACGATGAACCTTGGACTGTCAACACTGACTCCGTGAGTACCCTATTTGGAGATCTAGGTCGGTGACTACCGTCTTTGTAGGTCTAGGTCGGTGATAACCCTAGTTACAGGTCTAGGTCAGTGAGTACCCCAGTTGTAGGTTTAGGTCGGTGAGTACCCTAGTTGTAGGTCTAGGTCGATGAGTGCCCTAGTTGTAGGTCTAGGTCGGTGAGTACCCTAGTTGTAGGTCTAGGTCGATGAGAACCCTAGTTATAGGTCTAGGTCGGTGATTACCCTAGTTATAGGTCTAGGTCGATGAGAACCCTAGTTATAGGTCTAGGTCGGTGAGTACCCTAGTTCAAGGTCTAGGTCGGTGAGTACCCTAGTTGTAGGTCTAGGTCGGTTAGTACCCTAGTTGTAGGTCTAGGTCGGTGAGAACCCTACTTGTAGGTCTAGATCGGTGAGTACCCTACTTGTAGGTCTAGGTCGGTGAGTACCCTAGTTGTAGGTCTACATCGGTGAGTACCCTATTTGTAGGTCTAGATCGGTGAGTGCCCTACTTGTAGGTCTAGGTCGGTGAGTACCCTAGTTGTAGGTCTAGGTCGGTGAGTACCCTAGTTGTAGATCTAGGTTGGTGAGTACCCTAGTTGTAGGTCTAGGTCGGTGAATTCCCTAGTTGTAGGTCTAGGTCGGTGAATACCCTAGTTTTAGGTCTAGGTCGATGAAAACCCTAGTTGTAGGTCTAGGTCAGTGAGCACCTTAGATGATGGTCTAGGTCGGTGAGTACCCTAGTTGTAGGTCTAGGTCGTTGAGTACCCTAGGTGACGGTCTAGATCGGTGAATACCCTAGTTGTAGGTCTAGGTCGGTGAATATCCTAGTTGTGGGTCTAGGTCGATGGGTGCCATAGTTGTAGGTCTAGGTCGGTGAGTACCCTAGTTGTAGGTCTAGGTCGGTAAGTATCCTAGTTGTAGGTCTAAGTCGATCGGTACCATTGTTGGAGGTCTAGGTCGGTGAGTACCCTAGGTGATGGTCTAGGTCGGTGAGTATCCTAGTTGTAGGTCTAGGTCAGTGAGTACCATAGTTGTAGGTCTAGATCGGTGAGTACCTTAGTTGTAAGTATAGGTTGGTGAGTATTCCAGCTGTAGGTCTAGGTCGGTGAATACCATAGTTGTAGGTCTAGATCGGTGAGTACCCTAGTTGTAAGTCTAGGTCGGTGAGTACCCTAGTCGTAGGTCTAGATCGGTGAGTACCCTAGTTGTAGGTCTAGGTCGGTGAATTCCTAGTTGTAGGTCTAGGTCGGTGAATACCCTAGTTTTAGGTCTAGGTCGATGAAAACCCTAGTTGTAGGTCTAGGTCAGTGAGCACCTTAGATGATGGTCTAGGTCGGTGAGTACCTAGTTGTAGGTCTAGGTCGTTGAGTACCCTAGGTGACGGTCTAGATCGGTGAATACCCTAGTTGTAGGTCTAGGTCGGTGAATATCCTAGTTGTGGGTCTAGGTCGATGGGTGTCATAGTTGTAGGTCTAGGTCGGTGAGTACCCTAGTTGTAGGTCTAGGTCGGTAAGTATCCTAGTTGTAGGTCTAGGTCGATCGGTACCATTGTTGGAGGTCTAGGTCGGTGAGTACCCTAGGTGATGGTCTAGGTCGGTGAGTATCCTAGTTGTAGGTCTAGGTCGATCGGTACCTTAGTTGGAGGTCTAGGTCGGTTAGTACCCTAGGTGATGGTCTAGGTCGGTGAGTACCATAGTTGTAGGTCTAGGTCGGTGAGTACCCTAGTTGTAGGTCTAAGTCGGTGAGTATCCTAGTCGTAGGTCTAGGTTGATGAGTACCATGTAGGTCTAGGTCGATGGGTACCATTTTTGGAGGTCTAAGTCAGTGAATACCCTAGTTGTAGGTCTAGGTCGATCGGTACCATAGTTTGAGGTCTAGGTCGGTGAGTATCCTAGTTGTGGATTAGGTCGGTGAGTATCCTAGTTGTAGGTCTAGGTCGGTGGGTACCATAGTTGGAGGTCTAGGTCGATGGGTACCATAGTTTGAGGTCTAGGTCGGTGGGTACCATAGTAGGAGGTCTAGGTCGATGGGTACCATAATTGGAGGTCTAGGTTGATGGGTACTCTAGTTGGAGGTCTAGGTCGGTGGGAACCATAGTTGGAGGTCTAGGTCGATAGGTACTCTAGTTGGAGGTCTATGTCGATGGGTACCATAGTTGGAGGTCTAGGTCGATGGGTATCATAGGTGGAGGTCTAGGTTGATGGGTACCATAGTTGTAGGTCTAGGTTGATGGGTACCATTTTTGGAGGTCTAAGTCAGTGAATACCCTAGTTGTAGGTCTAAGTCGATCGGTACCATAGTTGGAGGTCTAGGTCGGTGAGTATCCTAGTTGTAGGTTTAGGTCGGTGAGTATCCTAGTTGTAGGTCTAGGTCAGTGGGTACTCTACTTGGAGGTCTAGGTCGGTGGGTACCATAGTAGGAGGTCTAGGTCGATGGGTACCATAGTTGGAGGTCTGGGTCGATGGGTACTCTAGTTGGAGGTCTAGGTCGATGGGTACCATAGTTGGAGGTCTAGATCGGTGGGTACCATAGTTGGAGGTCTAGGTCGGTGGGTACCGTAGTAGGAGGTCTATGTCGATGGGTACCATAGTTGGAGGTCTAGGTCGATGGGTACTCTAGTTGGAGGTCTAGGTCGATAGGTACTCTAGTTGGAGGTCTATGTCGATGTGTATAATAGTTGGAGGTCTAGGTCGATGGGTACTCTAGTTTGAGGTCTAGGTTGATGGGTACTCTAGTTGGAGGTCTAGGTCGGTGGGTACCATAGTTGGAGGTCTAGGTTGATGGGTACTCTAGTTGGAGGTCTAGGTCGATGGGTACTCTAGTTGGAGGTCTAGGTTGATGGGTACTTTAGTTGGAGGTCTAGGTCGATGGGTACTCTAGTTGTAGATCTAGGTCGATCTGTACTCTAGTTGGAGGTCTAGGTCGGTGAGTACCCTAGTGGTAGGTCTAGGTTGGTGAGTACCCTAGTTGTATGTCTACGTTGATGTGTACCCTAGTTGTAGGTCTAGGTCGGTGAAAACCGTAGTTGTAGGTCTAGGTCGGTGAGTACCCTAGTTGTAGGTCTAGGTCGATGGGTACCATAGTAGAAGGGCTAGGTCGATGGGTACCATAGTTGGAAGTCTGGGTTGATGGGTACCATAGTTGGAGGTCTAGGTCGATGGGTGCTCAAGTTGGAGGTCTAGGTAGATGGTACTCTAGTTGGAGATCTAGGTCGATGGGTACTTTAGTTGGAGGTCTAGGTCGATGGGTACCACAGTTTGAGATCTAGGTCGGTGAAAACCGTAATTGAAGATCCTGGTTGGTGAGTACTCTAGTTGAAGTTCTAGGTCGGGGAGTACCCTTTCCTAACGCAACCCAGCCATGGGTCCAGAAAGATCATATTATCATAATGTTTGTATGAAGCGCCTAACGGATAGCTGCATTGCCTGTTCTCCAAGGAGGTTGAAAAGATCGAATAAACTACTGGAATATAAGTGATGTAAAAGTAATGAGCCTGTAGTTGCGTGGGGGATACCGACTGTTATAATTTTTTCTCATAATAATTTATAGCAATAGCAATAGTAGAATATTTTTACAGCGCCTTTCGCCGAAACCCCAAGGCGTTTTACAATACAAGTTGAAATATTCTTTTTAAAAATTCAGTAAAATTTCAATGTTGCATTCCAAACACACTCACACTAATAAAACATTACTAAAATTGGGCATCGTATACACTTCAATGCAATCAGTTTCAGAAGGTATGTCCTACAAAATATTTGTTTTTAAGTAG